>CABHPP010137099.1:0-40952 GCA_902168425.1 Peromyscus attwateri | reverse complement strand
GATAGATAGATAGATAGATAGATAGATAGATAGATAGATAGATAGATGTTGAGACAAAGAAGAGCTGGAGCCAACATGAGAAAGTAGACAGAAAAGCCAAGATGAGAAAAGAGAGCAACACAAGAGAATAAGGAAAGTAACCATCAGAACGTGCTTGTTCCTTTCCTAAAAACCTCAGATAGAAAAGGTTCCTGAGCCCCTGCTACTCTGTGGCATTTTCTTTGTTACCTTGCCAGCAGCCTGGAAGCTGGTCTTACAGGCTGCATTAGACACACAATCTCAGGACTTAACAGAATGATGTCAGGACTGCAATGGTAGGGGCAATGAATCTGTCAGGAACAGACATTGGCTTCACTGTCTGTAATCCCTTTTAGTACTCCCTGGCCTCCTACAGGGAAAGACCACAGCCCCCAAAATTGCAAATGGAAAAGCTAAGCTTAGAGAAGCTATGGGATCATCCCATAGACTGAATGAGGCGAAAGTTGCTTATGTGAAGTCACAATTTATTCTTGATTCCAAGAGTAGGTCTGGCACAGAGTAAGACATTGATAAAAATCTGGTGTGTGGATGAAGGCCAAACAGCATTATTATAGGTCAAGCGAAGAATTTAACTAAATTCTTCTACTATAAAGCTCACCTCCTTTGCACTGAACTGTTCAGATATCCTAGCACCCACAGAAAGTCTGTTGTACAGCTTAGACAGAATAAAGGAATGAAAGAACAAACAACTCTACTGTGTACACTTATGCTCCATCTTCCTCTCCTTTATTTAGGAAACATTCCAGAAATATATCAGAACCAAGGAAGAGAGAATGTTTATTCCACACAGACGTTGAAAATAGAGGGTTTGCTCCAAAATTTCACACAGCTACTTCTCCTACAAAAATCTTGCCCAAGAGGCTGGGAGACCTTGACAAGGGAAAGCTGGCATCAATGTGTAGCAGAGGAGAGAGGACATCTGATTGAGGCCAAAGACTTATTTTGCCCAAACACAGGTACCCAGGAGGAGCCTCAATTAGTCATATTAGAGGGGGCTGCTGGGATTGGGAAGTCAACACTGGCCAGGCAGGTGAAGAGAGCCTGGGAGGAAGGCCAGCTCTACAGGGATCGCTTCCAGCATGTCTTCTATTTCAGCTGCAGAGAGCTGGCCCAGTGCAAACAGCTGAGTCTGGCTGAGCTCATAGCAAAAGATGAGACTGTGTCTGCAGCTCCCATCAGGCAAATCCTGTCTCAACCTGAAAAGCTGCTCTTCATCCTGGATGGCATAGTTGAGCCAGCATGGATCTTGGAGGAACAGAACCCTGAGCTCTGTCTTCACTGGAGCCAACAACAGCCAGTGCACACACTGTTAGGTGGTTTGCTGAGGAAATCCATCCTGCCTGGGGCTTCCTTGCTGCTTACAGCGCGGACCACAGTTCTGAAGAAGCTCATTCCTTCCTTGGGGCAGCCACGTTGGGTGGAAGTCCTGGGTTTCTCTGAGTCAGGACGGAAGGAATACTTCAACAAATATTTTGCAAAGCAAAGAGAATCAATTGTAGCTTTTAGCTTCGTTGAATCAAACCCAGTGCTCTCAACACTATGTTTTGTGCCATGGGTGTCCTGGCTGGTCTGCACTTGCCTGAAGCAGCAGATGGAACAGGGGGGAGACCTCTCAATGACTGCTCAGACCACCACAACTCTCTGCCTGAAATATCTTTCCCAGACACTCCCATCCAAGCACCAGGGGAATGAGCTCACAGGGCTCTGCTCACTGGCTGCTGAGGGGATCTGCCAAAGAAGGACTCTGTTCAGTGAGAGAGATCTCCAGGAGTAAGGGTTATCTGAGGATGTCATTGCCACTTTCCTGAAGATTGGTATCCTTCAAAAGCAACCCAGTTCTCTGAGCTACAGCTTCTCTCACTTGTGTCTCCAGGAGTTCTGTGCAGCAATGTCCTGCATCTTGGGGGATAGTGAGAGACATGGTGATATGGAAAACTACAGAATTGTGGAAACAGTTACAGAAGTGTATGGAAGACAAGATCTGTTTGAAGCACCCACCTTATGCTTCCTATTTGGCCTTTTAAGTGAACAGGGGATCAAAGAGATAAGGAAGATCTTCACAGGCCCCTTGATCCTGCACACACCATGGGACCTTCTGGGGAAATCCAGGGCGTTGCTCCAGCATCAGCAGCTGTATTCTCTGGGGTTGTTTCATTGTCTGTACGAGACACAAAATGAGGAGCTCCTGACACAAGTGATGCATGATCTTCAAGAAATGAGGGACAATGCCCTGACAGATATGGCGCACCCACTGTTTCAGACAAATGTGAAGCACCTGGTGGTCCAGACAGACTTGGAGCTCATGGTAGTCACTTTCTGCATTAAGTTCTGCCACCATGTGAAAAGGCTTCAGGTGGATGGGGGTGGACAGCAAGGACAAACGCTGATGGCCCCCAGGATGATTCTGTGAGTATCCAGACACAGCCCTTTGTCCAGCTTCCCTGTGGATCCCATGAGCACACATGTTCTGAGCACCAGCAATACTCTTAGCTGCATCAAAGGCAGCATGATACAGGTCATCAGTGACATCTAACTGCTGAATCTGACTTTTTCTATTTGCCTGTGTGTGGTTGACCAGGGGTGGGCTTTGAACTTCTGTCTCTCCCTATGCCTCGGTGAAGACCACACACCTTCTCAGATTCAAATCATCTTTAACCTTCAGAAGGTTCAAATGGCCTATAGTTACTGATCCTCTCTCTTACCATGCTTTCTCTCTGAGAGACTGCTCATTCAGCTCCTGCAGGCCCTATCCCTTATCCCCATGACAATGACATTGACCTTGAAGTCTTCCCCCATTACTTCAGAATGCATATGTAAGAGAGTCCCTATATTTTCCCTATCCAGATGACTTCCTTGTTTGTATCAATTAAGGCAACATGGCCCTGGTACTCAGCCTGAAGGCTTCCTAACTTCCTGCCAATCCTAGAAGCAAGGTAGACTTCCCCTTCCACTGTGCTGTAGTGGATACTCAGTACCAGGATGTGTCTCTTTCCCCTCTAGATGATTCACACCACCAATATTCATTAAGTACTCATTTTATGACAGTCCCTACCAATCAATTACAGGAGGAGAACTACAGTTACAGGAGGAGAACTACAGGACTTCAAAAGTTGGACATAATGCAGTCAAGTACACAAATTACATAGGGTGTGACTCCTGCAATGATCAGGCACACACCAGGTATCAGGGAAGAGAATGCTCACTCAAGTGGACCAGAAAGGGAGAGATTCTCAGAGGAAGAAATGTTTTTATTTTGAGTCTTCTGTTTTTTACACATTGAAGCTTATTCCCCAGATAAGCTGAGTTGGGCTTGGCCAGCATACATTTGAAATCCCATCATTTTGGTGGCTAAAACTGGGAGATTCCTTGAGTTCTGGCTTTTATACCAATCTGAACAACTCAGCAAAAGCTCACATGAAAAGTAAATGACTTAAAAATAGTGGAGCAACTGTCAGAGAACAGGAAGGGGATGAAGAGAGGAAATAAAACGGGTCAGAGAGCACAGATGTGATCAAACTGTGTTGCACACGTATTGGAAGTTGTCTCAATGACTCATTTTATATGATTAGGATGGACTAATAAAAATCTGCTTGCTGTAGAAGAGTGAGGATCTATCAATTATCAAAAAAATTAGTATCCTCCAGAATTCCATTTCTCAGAAAGGACAGCATTAAGAACTGGGATAGCTGAGCTTGGTCGTGTACACCTGTCATCCCAAACTCAGAAGGCTGAGGCAAGAAGGTCAGAAGACCCAGTATAGCCTGGGCTACATAGTGTTATGCTGTCTCAAAATATCATGAGATAAGGATGTAGATCATTGGTAGAAAGATTGTCTTGATTAATTTGGGTTAAGTCAATGTGGTAGTTTGAATGTAATTGGCCCCCATAATCTCATAGGAAGTGTCACTATTAGGAGGTGTGGCCTTGTTGAAGGAAGCATGTTACTGTGGGGGCAGGCTTTGAGGTCTCATATATGTTGAATATACTGCTCAGTGAGACACACTACTTCCTGTTTCCTTCTGATAAGATGTAGTCAGCACCATGTCTGCCTACATGCTGCCATGCTTCAGCCATGATGATAATAGACTGAACTGCTGAACTGTAAGGGAGCCACCACAATTAAATGTTTTCTTTATAAGAGTTGCCATGGTCCTGCTGTCCCTTCACAGCAATAGAAACCTAACCAAGACAGGCAACTTACATAAGAGTTTATTTAGGCTTATGGTCTAGAGGGATCAGGGTCCATTGTAACAGAGGGAAAGGATGTGACTGGAGCAGCAGATGAAGCTCATTTCTTGAAACAACAAACAGGAAGCAGACAAGAGTGTAGTGGGAATGGCTCAAGGCTTTGAAATCTTTTTTTTAAGGCTTTGAAATCTTAAAGCCTGCCCCCAGTGACATATTTTCTCCCACAGAGTAACACCTCCTAAGCCTCTCCAAAGAGTACCACTAATCAGGGATCAACCATTCAAATGCTCATTATTCTGGGTGAAATCTCACCACCTAGTAAGTCCAAGACCCTGTGTTTAATTAACAACATGAAAGAAAAAATGTGACATGCCCTTTAACCTTTTTACTATGTACTTTTCTATGGGAAAACTGAGCCACACTATCTCTGTTGTCTTATATTTGTACTTATTTTCTTAATGAATCAAGGCTGTCTTCTCCAGTTACTAAAAGTTTACTACAAATACAATACCATTCTGAATAGCATTATTATACTCTCTTGTGAGAATACCTTGGCCAAATGAACCATTTTTCTGTTCTTAGCCATTTTAGGTTGTTTCTAAATGTCTCTGGTTAAAAATAAATAATCCTTGAAGGATCTTGATATAGATGTTGCAAATAGAAGTGGTCTGCTGTGGAGCCTCAGATTTCTGAGTATGTACTGAGACAGAGACCAGTTAGGACAAGAGAAACAAGGAACACCAGCCTGTTTGCAAAGGCCAGTGGCCTTAGGAGCCTGGGGACAACCCCATGGGAAAGATAAAGGCTTCAACCACTAGTGAGAAAGAAAAAATGAGGGGAAGAGACAGCAAGACAAGGTAGAGAGACAAGCAGGAGGCCATTGGACACAAGGAAACAGTTCAGAGGCAGAGACTGGCCAAAGCCAAGGGAAGGGAAAAGACAAGCAAAGGAAATTAAGGCATCAAAAACGGCAAAGTGAGCAACTTCTATGTGTGTGGCTCATAATGGCACCTCTGGATTTTTGAATAGTACATTCTGAAGTTCCACTTTAAGTCAGTGTGAATATTAGCCATGCATCAAAACTGTCATCCTTTGAGGGATGGATGAGTGGTTCCAAGATTAAGACCACTTGTTGTTCTTGTAGAGGATGTGAATCCATTCCCAGGACCCAAATCAGATGGCTCACAACCATCTTTAATTACAGTGTCAGAGGATCTGAGGCCCTGCTTCTACCCACTCCAGGCTTATGCATGCACACATACAAGCAGGCATACAAATATACACATAAAGTAAAAAATAATAAAGCTTTAAAAAATACCATCCTTGTTGGGCGTTGGTGGCGCACGCCTTTAATCCCAGCACTCAGGAGGCAGAGCCAGGCGGATCTCTGTGAGTTCAAGGCCAGCCTGGGCTACCAAGTGAGTTCCAGGAAAGGCGCAAAGCTACACAGAGAAACCCTGTCTCAAAAAATGAAAACAAACAAACAAAAAAAACCACCATCCTTTAAAATTAAATATTTGGTTACCTTGACATTCCTTTGGTTTTGTACAATTAGAATAAAATGTCTATAGTTTTTGTCTCAGTCAAAGTTGGCCGCTTTTAATCTGTGTTTTTGGTGTTGTGGTTTTTTGACTTTGTCATTTTGTTTTGTTTGGAGTGTTTGGGCTAGAACATTGCATAGGCCAGGCTTGGAGTTACTCCAAGCCTCTTCAGGTTTGTAGCTTAGGCTGGCCTAGAACTCACCATTTTCCTGCTTTTGTATGCTTAGTTGCCGGCATTACAGGAATTGCACTACCACTCTGAGCTGATCCTCCCTCTCCCTTATTTCCCCTTCTCTGTGCTCTTCTATCCTTGGAAGGATAGAGGGACGACGTGAACAAATACATCTATAGTTTTTATGACCGTGCTCAATATCTTATCACAGAGTCATTCTCAACCACCTCTGCTGAGCTCTCTTTCCACTTCCCCTTTCCAATTTTCCTTCATGAGACTCTAGAATACTGTTCCAAAGGAAAACAGGTACATTCACATCAAAAGGAAAAAGACTGTCTGAGTTACCAAGGTCCTTTGTGCCAGAGCCTGTGGTACGCACTAGATTAAAAAGAAAACATGCTAAGTCACCTGTTCACACCCTATGGGACACCTAGACTAGTCAGAAAAAGACACACAAAATGAGAACACAAATTACTATGATAAGGATGTAGATGAGGAACCATCCAGAGGAGAGGATTCAGATGTTGGAGCAAAGGAGCATATAGAAGCTGGTGAATCCTGGGGGTGGTATATTGAGGCCTGGTGCTAAGGCAGATAGAAACCTAATGTGCTGTGTGAGGATGTGCACCGCAGACCATGGACACACAAGTTACCACCCCCCCCCATATCTTTCTCCTTCAGGTCTAGGTGGATCCCTATCACAGATACCAGTTGGCAGATTCTCTTCTCCACTCTTGAGATCACAGGAAACCTGGAGGAGTTGGACCTAAGTGGAAATCCAATGAGCTACTTTGCACTGTGCAGTCTTTGTAGGACCCTGAGTTGCCCTGGATGTCACCTAAAGACATTGTGGTGAGTCTGGCCTCGATTCTCCCTTGAAGCAGGGATGGATGGACTGGAGACTAAATGCAAAATCTGAGTCTAGGGTGAGGACTGGTATTCATCAAGTATTCACCAAACTGTTTTGACCACACCTGTGACAGATGCCAGATTTGCTATGATAAATGGGATTCTGTTCTTTGTGATCATGAAAGACTGACACTCATCAAGGAATCCCACTACCAACAGGCCTATGAGGTCTCCAGTGGAGCAAACTTCCTCAGAAAGTGGCAAGGAGAGCTGAAGAACACAGAGACAAAGGGAAGCCCAAAGGGAGAAAGCTGCAAGTTCAGGCAATGCCCTTTTGCCCTATTTTCTCCTGCCCTCTGACCTCATATACAGCCTTCTACTATGTTTTTATGGGTCCATCATTATTATGATTTTATGTAATGAGTCAGATGCCCTATTCTCTGGTGAATTTTACTTCAGATGGCTCTTGAAATATAAGTTAGCTGTCCTGGGCCTCATGAAGCTCTGCAATGTCCAGTCACAGCAGAACAGTGGTCTCCAGCCTATACCCCATTGTTTTTGTAGCTCAGCTGTGGGAAGCGTGGAATTATACACCCAGACTAGAAAATACGCTCCAGAGAGCTAAGCAGTGCTAGCATAGCACATCAGGGCTCACAAAAGGAGACCCGAGGTAAATTCCCAAGAGCAGTGAGCCTGGAGAAGCTAATGGTGAGCATCTCCCATGCAGGCTTGTCAACTGCGGCCTCACATCCAGACACTGTGTGAACCTGGCTTCAGTGCTCAAGGCCAGTTCCAGCCTGACTGAGCTAGACCTGCAGCTGAATGACCTGGGCGACCATGGTGTGAGGCTGCTGTGTGAGGGGCTCAGGAGTCCTATCTGCAGCCTCAGAATCCTACGGTAAGTAATAACCTGAGATTCCCTCTGGGCAGAAAGCAAGGGAAAGACATGGGGGTTACAGAACATGGGACACAGAAAAGAAAGGGGACAGAAAATGCATCATTAGCCTGGCTCCTGACCAGCTATGTCATTTACAATCTATGACTTGGGCAAGCTGCTCTCTTCTCTAACCCTCAGTTTCCTCATCTATCAAATGGAGTGTCATACCCACCTTGTGGAATACAGTGACACAAAATATACATATTTAAAAACAAAGATAAATCAGGTAGCTAGCTGGGCACAGTGAAATCATAGGTTTTAGCAAGGCTGTATATCCTGAAAGACTCCCAGGTTTGCCTTACTCTAGGACAGTACTTCAATCATTTATTCATTCATGAATCCATACATGCATGAATCCATATCAGGCCTTATATACATAAGCATTGATCCAGGCCCTAGGGATACAATCAAAAATACACATGGCTCTGTCCCTTTGAAGCTGTGTGGAAAGAAACAGACACAGATCACCCAACAGCCTCTATGACAAGCTCTACTGAGTGATGTGGAGGCAACAGTCATGCTGTGAGAGATGCTACTTTATTAAATGGCTTAGGAGGGTTTTCTGAGGCCTGAAGGAGATATAGGACTTGGTTGGGCCAAGCTGAGACCAGGGCCCAGACAAAGGAGGAGTTGGGGAAAACTCTGGAACAGAAAGAGGCTGGACACCTGAAGGGCCATAGATTTCACTACAGGAGCCAGAGGTTGGCCTCTTAGTGCCTGAAATGGTGCCATTACCTTTGCACTAGAGTTTCATACTAGCTTGGAAGCATCCAAACTACAGCCCTAGAGACTGCCGTCCTCCACTAAGCCTCTTCACACTGTCTCTGAGCTCCTCCCTCTCCTGTCCTTCTGTAGCTGAAGTTTTCCTGGTCCTGCCTGGCTCCCGCAGTCCCAAATAAACACACACAGGCTTGTATTATTTTTAAATTATGCCCATGGCAGACCTCTTACCAGCTAGCTCTTCTATCCCAAATCAGCCCATAACTATCAATGGCTTTACCTGTGTCCCATTTCATGTTGCTCCTTGGGCAGCTTGCTGGCATCTCTCTCGCCCTCTTCCTGTCTCTCTCTTTGAATTCCCCACCTGCCTTTAAGCTGCCTTGTCATAGGCCAAACGGCTTTATTTATTGACCAATCAGAACAACATATTTTCACAGCATACAGAAAGACATTCCCATCATTTCCCCTTTTTTTCTATTCAAAAGGAAGGTTTTAATTTTAACATAGTAAAATTACATATAATAGAACAGTTATCAAGCAAGAATTACAGTTACAATATCTAGTCTATTTATATTTGGCAAAATTAAGGAAGATATTCTATCTATCTTATATTTGTGAATCTAAGGTTTTATATATCTACCTTATCTCTTATCATAACCAAGGAAAACTATAATTATAACTATCTAGTCTTCAACTACATCAAAGACCTCAGAAGGATATATTACCTAAGTAAACAGGAAGAGCATTGTAAGCAATTTCCAAAAATCTAGAATGACAGAGACAGCTGCCTGCCTGGACAGTTACCCAGAGTTCCTCTGCAATGTTGGGGAATCCATCTTCAGCCCATAGGCTTAGTCTCTCAGTCACTTTTCTCTGTGTCCTGCAAAATGTCTGGCAGTCTCCTCTGTGAAGTAGGAACCTGAAGGACCATCTCATCTTGCAAAGTTTAGTGGTCACTTTCCTATGGGTCCTGCATGTCCAGTTGATACAACATTTTATCAAGCAGTCCAGGCAAGAACAGTTTCTTGCCCAAATGGCTATTTTTGCAAGAAGATAAAGTCCATATGGAGTGTCTTTGATGCCCATCTTTCTCTTTGAAATAAATCGGTGCTGCCAGAAGCAGACTTTTCTCACTGTCCAGAAAGTCTGAGTTTTAAAAACATTTTAAATGCCATATTCTGTAGGTCTTTGAAGTGTTTGAAGATTGCCTACCTTATTGAAATATATCTATGTATACCTAGAAAACTTAACTAACATAACTATAAGTTTGATTATCATAGATGACTAATTATTAATCTGTATTTCTCAACTATACACTACAATTTCAAATGAGTTGCACAAACAAATACTTTAAACAAGAGTAGAAATATACATACAGTATAATGAAATTAACTTTAAATTTGTATCAATAAACTAAAATCCATAGCAATGTAAAACATTTCAAACAAGTTGTTTCTCTTTAAAAGTAGGTTCAATAATCTACCCTTTCATCCTATCATATCTATATCCTATATTTCTATATCATATCTCCCTTTCTTGTTTTAGAAAGAGATAACTGTGATCAATAACAATTTGCAACCAACAATCTAAACAAAGACAAACATCCATAATCCATTTTTTGGGGATATGGGTGTAGTGTTCTAGGCTACTTCCTGCTGATAGGGAGCACTGGTAGTCTTATGGGGATCCTGAGAAAATTAAGAATTATGGTCAAGTCCTGGCTGGAGTAATCTGTGAGGCTGCATTGTTTGAGCCAGTTGCCTTGAAGCAATTTTTGGATGTTGGATCATCTGGGCCTCTCAGGGGGTCTTGGCTGGTCAAACCATATTATTCTGGAAGCAATCCACACGTTCTCATCCTCTGTGGAAACAAAAGCAGAATCTCTTTTCCAAAGCAACATATCCTTAAATAAATTTTGAAGTTAAGAAGATACCTTTAAAATATCATAGTGATTTAACTCAGCAGCTTTTACAATTAAATGTCTCTCTGCAGTTAAAAATCCCAAAGACAACACAATCCAGATTCTCTGTATAATACCAATCTTTATATGGTTTATTTTTATATTACGTTTACTGCCTCTTTAAAGACTTTATTTTTTAAAGCTATTTCTTTATATAACTGTCTATATTCCTTTTCCTCTCTCTTCCAAGCCTACATACATTTTTACACATACCTTAAACCATTTAGAGGTTTATTTCATCTGAATCTGTTTTATTGTGAATCTATTGCTCTAAACTGCAGCATTACTAGGACTGAAATGGCAGCTTTGGTTTCTGGCTCTGCCAACCTCAGCTTCCTAACATGGCAGAATTACGTTTACAATCAGCTCTGGGAACCATGCTCACCTCAGACTCTGGGAAGCAGTGGGTCTGTGCTTCCATCCAGCAGCATGTAGCCCAGAAACCTCTTTTTTTTTTTTTTTTTTTTTAGTAGCAAAGGCTGTATCCACCATGCACCATGTTGCGTGGCTTGCAGAAACCTCTGTGTAACTTGCGCTCAAGCCTGAACACTTTGGTGTCCAGCCACCCACATATGATATAGAAATGTAGAATATAGATATGATAGGATGAAAGGGTAGATTATTGAACCTACTTTTAAAGAGAAACAACTTGTTTGAAATGTTTTACATTGCTATGGATTTTAGTTTATTGATACAAATTTAAAGTTAATTTCATTATACTGTATGTATATTTCTACTCTTGTTTAAAGTATTTGTTTGTGCAACTCATTTGAAATTGTAGTGTATAGTTGAGAAATACAGATTAATAATTAGTCATCTATGATAATCAAACTTATAGTTATGTTAGTTAAGTTTTCTAGGTATACATAGATATATTTCAATAAGGTAGGCAATCTTCAAACACTTCAAAGACCTACAGAATATGGCATTTAAAATGTTTTTAAAACTCAGACTTTCTGGACAGTGAGAAAAGTCTGCTTCTGGCAGCACCGATTTATTTCAAAGAGAAAGATGGGCATCAAAGACACTCCATATGGACTTTATCTTCTTGCAAAAATAGCCATTTGGGCAAGAAACTGTTCTTGCCTGGACTGCTTGATAAAATGTTGTATCAACTGGACATGCAGGACCCATAGGAAAGTGACCACTAAACTTTGCAAGGTGAGATGGTCCTTCAGGTTCCTGTTTCACAGAGGAGACACCACCCTGTCATCCAGGGAGCATCATGTAATGGCACATAGAACATGTGGCAACATATAGATTAACAGAAATGGGCTGAGTTTAAGTGTAAGAGCTAGTCAATAGTTAACCTGAGCTAATGGCAGAGCAGTTTTATATATATAAGCCTCTGTGTGTTTACTTGGGTCTGAGCAGCTGCAGACTGGGTAGGACACAGAAAACCTTCAGCTGCATCCTTCCACCTCCCCAGCCCAAGCCTACAGCCAGTTTCTAGAGGAACTTCCCAGAGGTTGCTGGCCAGGCACCTTCATGTGATCTGAGAACCATAGAGAGTACCAAACCCTGTCTTCTGGTGCCACCAGCCAATAAGAGGAGTACAGCAAGCCTGTTCCCTAAGACTTCCCTCTATCAGGCCTTCTGCTTCAACTCTCGAAGCTAAAGGAGCAGTTGGGCAGTGAAGTCTTCTTTCTGGGAACTGAAACTGGCCCAGCTGCTCAACACCTTTGTTCCCCAGCCTGCTTTCAGTCATGACTGTTTCTCACAGGCTGAAGAGCCTGTTCAGAGCTGGCGCATGGTGCACCTGACATTGCTCAGCCTCTCACAGGTGCAGGAACCTTTGCCCTCCTTCCTTGTCTGTGCCTCACAATAGGCAGATGGGAGTGATATAGCTATGGTTATGGACTGAGGATGGGGAAACCCAGGGAAGGTCACTACCCTAACATCCAGAAATCCTAGGACTTGGGGATAATAAAGATGGGACCAGCAGACCTCAGGTAATGGGTGCTGTATAAGGACAAGGCTTTCTCCCTTAGCACTAAAGGAAATGGGGAGGGAGGTGAGAATGGAACCAAGGCTCTTTCCCTCAAGGAGAGTACCCATGATCCCAGCACCTTGTGTTTACTTTGGACACCTGCCCAGAATACCTTTGGGGATACGGCCATGACCTCCAGCCACTAGGAATGCTGATGGCTACTATGTGGCCCTTTTCCAACATGAATCCCCTCATCTGTGGCTATGTTTCCTTCCCTGGGAGAGACTGTTACCAATGACTGACATGTAGGAAAAGGGGTATAAATGGCAAGACCTTTATTTCAGTTCTGGAAAGTTCCAAAGGTCCTCATCCTGGCTTCAGATCTCCCCACACACACTGGCAAAGCCCCAATGAGACTCATCTCCATGCTTTGTCCTGGGTTTGGGTCAGGAATAAGCCTTAACAAGCCTCCTCACTAGCTCCATCTACAGATAACAGAGAAGAGTCCAGGGTCCTGGATCCTGAGGTCTCTTGATCCTATGGTGGATCCTTCTTGTGCTTGTAGGATGGACCAGGCCCCTCTCAGTGACCAGGTGATGATGGAGCTCAGGGCCGTGGAGGCAGAGAATCCACAGCTGCACATCTCCAGCATATGGTAAGGGGTGGACACAGAACTCCTACTGGTCAACCCAGGCATTATGTGGCTTCTGCAGAGCTGAGAGGTGGAAAAGGGTCTTGGGGGGATGATAAAGACAATGAGAGTGAGAGAACCTAGAAAACCACAGTGACCAAAGTGAGATGTGTGTGTGTGTGTGTGATAACTGTATGATTTAAAAAATAGAATCATATGACATGCCTTCTTAATTTTGTCAATCAAGATAAAAGAATATGAAAAGCTGAGTTAGTGGTAACTCCCCTGGCAAAGCAAATGTATTAATAGTAGATAATAGTAGCCAGCAGTGAATCCAGACTACTGAACAATGAAAGCAGTCACCAAACCAAGGAGAGACACAGAATAAAAGACTCTTAGGGGATTAAAAACCATGATGTGTATCATTGTCCCAACTCCAATATTCAAACATATGTGCACACGCACATGCATACACACACACACACACACACACACACACACACACACACACTGTACAATGGGTTTGAGGGGAAGCTGCAGGACAGGAAAGTCATCTTCCATTCCAGAAACTGTGCTGAAGCCCCAAGTTTTCCCACCTTGTCACATTTCAGTTCACAACCCTGAATTCCTTCTGTTCTCAAGTTCCTAGCTGCTATGACACACATAAAATGAAGGGTGTACTAAAGACTTAGGAGGGTCAGCCATTTATTGAACAAACATTCCAGCAAATCCACTGTGCTTCTTACACTATTTGGGAGTCTGAGGGCACATCAGTAAATAAGGTAGACATGACCCAACATTCATTATATCAGTCAGCAGGAGGAGATACTTGTTCTCCCACAGTCCACAGAATTATACCTTGGAAACCCTTGAGTTCAGTTGCAGTTTGTCTAAACTCCTCCAAAGCTGAGGTGAGCTGAGGTAAGCTTTCAAAGATGGGAAATAAGGAACGGGCCAAGAAGGAGAAAATGCCAGGCAGAAGTAAAGGATAAGGAAGCAGAGAGAGCAGTTCCATTGAGGACAGGAAACCATGTGTGAGACCATCTGCTCTGCCTCACCATCACCTGGGAGCTCCACATAAATGCAGGTTCTCAGGCCCCACCCCATGTCTGCTGATTCAGAATTTCGGGTGGACCAGCTTCCTTCAGTGAGGTTTCTGATTTAGCAGGCTGTCCAGGTAACATTTTAACACAGTGATTTGAGAGCCACTGGTCTAGTAGTCACTGAACAGGAAGGCATGACATAGGAGGGCCTGGAGGGGGACAGGGGCCACAGCAAGAACTATGAACCATGCTAAGAATCTTCTGCTTCTCCCCAGAGGAAATGAGAGGCATTCCAGTGCCTAGACCATGAAGGGACATCTCTGTTCATATTTTATGGTCAGCTACTATGTAGAAAATGAGCAAGAAGGGACCAGATCAGAAGCAGGGATGCTTGTCAGAGGATTCTGCAGAGGTTCAGGACAATGCTCTCTCCATCCTGGGACAAGAATGGAGTTTGTGGAAGTGGAGAGTACAGAACAGAAAGGAGAGAGATTTGGGAGGTACTGTCTAGGGGATTAGCATTAAGGGTGGGCGATTATTAGTCTGTTTTGTGCAGTTATAACACAGTGTCTGACACTGGGCACTTAACATAAAGAATCAAAATTATTTCTTACAGTTATGGATAGAAGGAAGGACATGGGCATGGACTCTGCTTCTAGAGAAGTCCTTCTTCCTGTTCCATCTGATTGCACAACTGGGAAGGCTGAGAGTGAGAGGCCAAGGTGGCTTTTGTGACAAGTCCTGTAAGGCCACAGGAATCTACTTCTGTGATGATGACATTAACCCTTTCATGAAAGCAAAGCCTTAATGACCTCACTGTGTCTTACCCTTCATCCTATCAGCACTGTGTCATTGGGGATTATTGTTCCAATATATGAACATTGGGATACACATTCAAACTAGAGCAAAGGAAGGGTTGAGATGGTTCCTTTTTAGGCAGAATGGATGCCTAGGAGGATGGAGACCGTCATAGAGTTCCAGCCCAGAGAAGAAGCATGAGACTTAGTTCAAATTCATAAGAGTTGACCTTTAGGTGGAGATATTGTGTACACAGCCCTGGTTTCCCTGGTTTCTCCTGACATCTGAGGGAAAGAACATCTCTGTGTATAGGAAACCACGTGTGATGGTCCCTACTGAGAACCTAGATGGAGAAGAAATGAGTGATAACCCTCTCTCATTTAAGCGGCAGAGACTACAGTCAGGTATGTGATGGGTTCAGACCTAGAGCATCATGAGTCTATACTATAGGATGAAGGGGCATCTGTTGAAGGAAATAATCATTACTTTATTTTTTAAATTTATCTTAATTTTTTAGAATTTTATACATGAGTACTGTATGTAGATCATTTCTACCCATCTCTCTGCCCACTCTATCTTCCTGTGACCCACTCACAAACTCTCTCTTCCTCTCTCTCAAGTTCATGACCTCTTTTTAAATATTACTGTTAAATATATGTGTAAACACACATATGTATTCATATGTATATATTAATACAACCTGATGACCCCATTTGGTGTTGGATATATATATATATATATATATATATATATATATATATATATATATATTATATATATCAAAATAGATCCTTGCATAATAAACAAAGTCTATCACATATGTACATATTCATTTTATAACATATATATATATATATATGTGTGTGTGTGTGTGTGTGTGTGTGTGTGTCTGTGTGTCTGTGTGTGTGTCTGTGTGTGTGTGTGTGTGTGTGTGTGTGTGGTGTGTGTGTATACACACACATATATATGTTTAAGACTGACCATTTGGGGATGGATAACCTATTATGGAGTTATTTCTGAGGAGAACTGATTTTATCCCTCTCTAACAGATATTATCTATGGGTGGGGCCTTGTGAGATTTCCTCCATCCACATTAGCATGACAACTGGTATTGTCATTGTGCAGATCTTATATAGGCAGCAATATTGTTGAGATTTCATGGGTGCAATGTCCCTGTCACATATAGAAAACATGATCTCAGATGTGCTGGAAATCATTTCTATTGCCCTGTCTCTGATATGGACGAGGACATGCTCTCCACAAAGAGCCCCGCTCCTTTAAAGATCTTCCTCAACTAGAACACAGAGGGAATACTGCTTCCTTTTCTCCCAGCCTTGGGGACTGGTGCTGCCCCTCTATCAATCTCTGGCTTGCATCAGGCTCTGTACCAGGGCTCCCTGTCTCATTCTGAGCTGCTATGGCCTGGGACTCACCTCCAATCCCTGCTCATTCATCTTTTCATTGAGGTTCTTTTCACAACCTACCCATTGGAGGCATGTTAGGAAAAATCAATACTTCTGGGCCAATAGGAAATGAAACACAACAACTGGATTGGGACCAGATATTGGGGTTGTAGAGTTGCTCAGAAGGCAAACAGTTGTAAGAAAACTATATCATATATATGAAAAGCATGCAAGTAGTCACAGGAACAGCAATAAAATCTGTAGACATACTTCCTGGTAAGGCCCAGGCTGGTCAATCTGGAAAAGAGTTCAGTCTTGGGCTAGCAGTATAAGGGAGGGCTGGGGAGAGGAGCCTGCACATATAGCAACCAGTGCCTGGGCTCTTACAGAGCAGTGGTGCCCACAACTTGGACCACTGGACCCCTTCCATCCATCTTCTCCTGTCTCTCGAGGAAACAAACACACAGAACCCCTGGGGACTGAAGATGACTTCTGGGGCCCTACAGGACCTGTGGCTACTGAGGTGGTTGACAGAGAGAGGAACCTGTACCGGTGAGTGAGCTCTGCCTGGCAAAGGATGCTTTTCCCCAGCACACTTTCCACAGGTCATCCCCACAGATAGCACCCACCTAGTCTCTACTGTGTCTCCTCCTCCCTTCAGCAACCCAGGAGGCAAGGACTGGAATAAGAAGTGTGGGCTACTGTGGAAATAGAGATTTTTATCATGAAATTTTCAAACATTTACAAAACTGGAGAGCACAAGAACTTCCCTGTCCAATTACTCAGCTCCAGCAACCATTTTTCCAAGTTTGTTTCAACTACTCACATTCCCCCTTTGTCATCACTGTCACAGTATTGTGAGTCCAGGACATCAGGTGACTTCACACACAAACATTTCACTATGCCTCCCCTGTAAGTAAGACAGGACCTCATCTTCCATAACAAGCATACCATTACCACATCAACAGAGCTGACGGGAGCCCTTCATTCCATCTAAACGGTCTTGGCTCATTATCTGAACTGTGGTTTTTCTGCAGAATATTTTATTCATGGTATAAACAGCATCCCTCCCTTCATTATATTCGGTTTCTCCTGTCTCTTAGATTCCCTTAAATCCCCATAGTCTCTGCATTCCTGCTTCACTAACAGTCACTGTGTGCCAAAAACCCACTAGGAGCTGAGAATGTGAGGATAGACATAGCATCCCTGTCCTTCAAGGGCCATTAGGAGTGACTCTATCCACACTTGCCTTCCATAACTTGTTACCCTCCTCCAACACTGTTATAGTCACTGTCTCAGGTGGAGAAACTGTCACTTTTGACGTTCTCCTACAAAAACTGACACTTTTCTACCCACCAGGCATCAAACAGAAAGACTTGAGGAAAAATCACAAAAATTCTTGGTAAAGCCTTGTTTCAAGGCCAAGGATTTATCATAACTCTTATTATTGGGAAATATATACTTCAAGAACATAAATGCTATAAACTGAATATGTACCTCAGTGATAGCCTTTGGTTAGTATGCAAGGTCCTAGCTTGATTCCCAGAACTTAACACACACACACACACACACACACACACACACACACACCTATTTCATCACCCTCATCATCATCACTGGCATATCTAACTGCTCCAGGTGTGTGTTACCTGTAGGTTTTCTATAGATCACTCAGTGCTCACAGGTCCATAGGATGGTGTTGTCCTTGTTACCCCTGTGTACAGATGAGGAAACAGATTTGAGGGTTAAATGACTTAGTCAGGGATCCACACACAGACAGCAGAGGAACCAGAACTCAGAGCCACCTGGCTGAAGTCTGCTGTGTCCCTAGCCCTGCACTGGGTCTGTACCCAGCAGAGGAGCAGAGCTGGTGCTCACTGGTGTCTGCCTCTCCCTCTCCTAGAGTTCAGTTCCCTGTGCCTGGTTCCTACCACTGTCCCAACACAGGACTCCGCTTTGTGGTGACAAGGGCAGTGACCATCGAGATTGGATTCTGTTCCTGGAGCCAACACTTGGGCAAGACTCCCTTGCAGCACAGCCACATGGTGGCTGGGCCTCTGTTTGACATCAAGGCTGAGCAGGGAGCTGTGACTGCTGTGTACCTTCCTCATTTTGTGGATCTCCAAGGTAACCAAGGGAAGCATAAAGAGTAGAGTGGAGGTAATGAGTGGAGTTGACATGTCACATAGCAGACTGTAGAATGATGATGAGGAGGAAAGGATTCATGATTTCCTTAATGAGTCAGAGTAGGTTGTGAAGGTGGGCACTGAGATGTTTTGTTATCTGTCTTATTTATCTTCTTTGAAGCACATGTCTCCCAGCCTTATGACTATACGTCTGTTTTTCCTAAAGGAGTCCCTAAGTGGAAAGCGATGTCCTCAGTAGCAATATTAGTTGCTGATTATTAAGTACTCTTTGCAGAGCATGTTCCTCCAGGGCCCAGAAGGAAGCTGAGAATAAATTGAGCAATTTGAAGAGATTGTTACAAAGTAAGAATAATGAAATTAATAAGGAACATTTGATACCTTGTGTCTACCAACACTGTAATCCATTAAACTACTTCAGACAGGAAGAAAATGATGTCACCAGATTCCATTTGAGAGCTGGAGCAACAGAAGAGGGGCTGCCTAAGAAAAGAGGGGCTCATAAAGTGTCCCAACCTCAGTGATCTCCAAAGATTCCTTCAGAAGATTTTTTTCATTTTATTATTCTCTTATATAATACATCCCTTCTGACATCTCCCCTCTCTCCTCTCCTTCCGGTTGTCCCCCTAAATTCCCATCTTGCACAGATCCACACTGCTCCTCTGTTTCCCTTGAGAAAAGAGCTGGCCTTTCAGTGATGTCAACTGAACACAGCATAACAAAATGCAGTAAGACTAGGCACAAACCTTCATATCAAGGGTAAATGAGGCAATCCAGTAGGAGGAAAAGGACTGTGAGAGCAAAAAAGGCAGAAACACCCCAACTCCCACTGTTATGAGTCCCATAAGAACACCAAGCTAAACAACCACAGCATGTGACCAAAAAGAAGATGTTTTAATAAATACAAAGTTATCCGTGAAAGATCTCATAAAGAAACCCATTAGTACCTGCCTGTAATCCCAGCTCTCCTGAGGATGAGGCAAGAGAATTTAGAATTCAAGTGCAGCCTAGGCTACACAGCCAGACTATACTTACAAAAGGAAAAAGCAACAACAAGGGAACCAGAAATTGTACAAGTGGCTAGGTGAGGTGAATTTCCTCTCCTGCTTCAAGGAACACAGCAATAGGCCCACCATAGAGACCAGGGGAATCCAGCTCACAGCAGAGGAAGATGGTGTTTGCTCATGGTGATGAAGATGAGGAGTAGGTCAAGAGAGTAGACCCAAGATCTGAAGAAGTCATAAAAACTAAAGAAGAAATACAGACTATTCCAGCTGAGAGAATAATCATACATAGAAAATGAACAAAACATCCATCAGATTAAAAATATTCACTTTAAATGTCAAGCCTCAAAGAAGAAAACAAATGAAGATGAAGAAAACAAGAAGGACTCAGCTGAAAAGAACTCACAAAACAAATAAAAACAATAGTCACATTCATAAGCACATGAGACCCTGACACAGTAGCACTGCTACCCGGGTGATGTCTCCCCAGTGTGTCTAATGAGGCCAGTCCAGCAGGACCACACAGAGCTCCTGGTCTCTGCAAGATCACTTGCCCAGTCACCACTCAACTTCTTCCCTGCAGGCTACCTCCTTCCCTATGTCTTACTCCCACTCTCAGATCAGAAAACTACACAGTTGGAAAATTCAATATATGTGATTCCGTTAAAGTTTATAGAAGGACAATATGTGTAGAAGGACAGTTACAGGGACAGGTGTTAGCACATACCTGTGGTCCCAGAGTTCTACATGCTAGGCCTGAGTATTGTGACTTCTATCTAGAAACACAGTGAATCCCTGTATCCAAAATCCCAAAAGGAGAAAAGAAATGCAAAAACATACCAAGTCATCTTAGATGCCTCAGGAAATTTCTGGACTTAACAACAAAAGTCCAGCTCTCCACATTCCCCTCAAGTCCTAGGAAGGTCATGACTAGTGTTTACTCTAGCAAGAAGGGAGGTTGGAGAGGTACAGCTTCTTCTGGGATTCTGTGAAAACTGGCACAGCACAAAGCATGGCTAAGTGCTAGGATCTGGTGCTGGGGTTGAAGGTGACATGAGGAAAGCCAGGGTTTCAAGGCCCAGAACTGTCACAGAGAAGGCATGTTAGTGCTGTGTGATTCCATGTGAAACTATTGGCTGGAATTTTGTTGATGGAAATTCCAAGCTGTACAACCTCAAGCAGGAGCAATTTCATTGTCTCATTTCCTGGTGATTATTGATTCCAAAGCAAACACCTAAGAGAAATAGAAATGTTCTCTGCTAAATGTTATACATTACAACACTGTTTGTCATGGTGCAAGTTGGAAGCAAACTCAGTGCTGAAGGGGCTGGCAACTGGTGGATTGTAGAGTGGCAATTCCATTACCAGGGATCATATCAAGCTGACAAGTGACATTCATTATCAGGATTCTACCATTGTCAACTAGACACTCAAGCACATCACTTAAATTAATAACTTCCTATCTCATGTCTCCAAAGTTTCAGTTTCATCTCATAATTCAAAATACAACCAAATTTCAAAGGTCCCCATGGTCCTTAATACTTCTAGCAGTTTTAAACTCCATAAAGTCCACCTCTCAACATAGACTCAAGGCAGTATCTTAACTATGAACCCCTATAAAATTAAAAACAAGTTACATACTCTCAACATATAATGGAACAGAATGAACATTACCATTCAAAAATGGAAGAATCAGGGCATACCAAGGAATGATCAGACCACAGCAAGACAAAACTCCACCATCATAAACATAAAATCCTGCAGCTTCATGTCCAGCTATGGAGCTCATGATGTCGTTCACTAGACTCCAAAGGTAACTTCTCTCTTTAGGCCATCTCTCTACTCATTCTAAAACTTTATTTAGCAGGTAAAAATGTGTTTCAGGCTTCTCTATTATGTAGGATCTCCATTCCAACTTAGTCTGTACTTTCAAAGGTTCATAGAATGACCTCTCAGATCTCCTTGCAGGATCTTTGATTCAGACATATTGCCTGGCTCTAGCTATTATCTGAAATTGTGCAGCATGACTCAGTGACCCCTCAATATAGTATCTTCCAAGCTTGAAAACCTACAGGGATGATACTGACAAGTTCTTCTACCAGCTTGCAATGTGGCCACCCAGACCACAGTTGTATTATGGGGAAACACTTTCTTGCATTTACATCTAGGGAACAGGGAATACCATCACTTCAGGCTTTCTGCCTTTCAATGAATGTGGATCTTCACAAGATGAGTCTATGAAGAATGAGATTTTCCCTCAGGACCCCTTTCCTGTTGTCACCTGAACTGCAGCCTTCCCCTCAGTGACGCTGCTCTCTCACAGCCACAGCTGATGGTGTAGAGTCAGTCTGGATGTTTTCTGTCCTGAAACTTCCCTGTCCAAATTAGTCCCTTAAATTCATCTTCACTTACATTCAGGGCATTAACACAATAAATCTAAATTCTTAGCCAAACTGTCACATGAATGGAACCTTTTACAGTTCCCAATGGAAACCTTGCTACTCTCTGCAACCTCATGGACTGGCCTCCACTGTCTCTCTCAGCATTCTTGTCTTCCTGCTTCCACTCGAATGTCCCCATAAGCTCTGCTCTCAGCATGGAAGTGTTTTTCTAGTCCTAAGTACAAAACTCTTTCACATTCCAGCCACAAAACAGTTCCAAAGACCTAAGAACCACATGATCAGGCATTTTACAGCATCAATCCAACTCCTTGTATCCATTTTCTGTCAAAGTTGCTTTACTTATACCTCAAACAAAATACCTGACCAAAGACACTTAAGAGAGAAAGAATTTATTTTTCCTCACAGTCAAAGAAACAGTTCATCATGACATGGAAGTCTGAGAACATGGAGTTTTCAGCACCTGATAAACTTGAGTCAACAGAGGAAACAGAGAACAGTGAATGCTTGTGCTCACGTGACCCTCTTCATTTTGCACAGTCCTGGGTCCTAGTCGTACCACACACAGTGGGTAGATCTTCCCTATTCAATTAACCTAATCAAGATAATCTCTTACTATCATGTCCTGAGGCCTGTATCTATGGTGATTCTAGATTTTTACCAATTTCACCTATAATATTAACCATTCCAGTGATCTATCCAGCTTTTCTTCAGTTGACGAAGGTACCCTTAGGTCTCTTTCATAGCAGCAAAACTCCATCCTGCAACTAAGAATTTTGAGGACACCATCAATCCCAAGACACTGAGGCTGGTGATAGCAGCACCTCAGAGAACCTGCTAGGTGTCAAGTTTCTGACAGTAACCTCTGAGGCTGTATTCTTTATAGCAGCCATGGACAAGATAATTTAAAAAACCTCCACTCCACTGTGAATGCTCACAGTTCCCAATAGAAGCTAGCCAGGGGCAAAGCCAAGGTTGATCCAATGAGGGTCAGTCTGCATGAGTCACCACTGGCAACAGGTCACACTCACCCTCACTGGCATGGTGAATTGATGATGAGGAAACAGTTGATAGTTCTGCTGTGTTGTCACTGGAATTTAGTTATTAGAGTTTAAATTTTGGTCATAGTTTTTCTCATAAACATCAAAACATAAATACAAACTAAATATAAATCATAACCAAAGCAACTTATAGGAGTAAGATTTTATTGGGGCTTAGATTCAGAGGGTGAGTTTATGACCAATATGGCAGGGAGCTTGGCAGAAAGCAGGTAGGCTTGGTACTGGAGAAGTAGCTGAGAGCTTACATCCTGATCCACAAGTTGAAGGGAGAGGAAAAAAAATGATAAAAGCATGAGCTTTTGAAAACCTCAAAGCCCACCAGTGACACAGCTACCCCAACAAGGCCATACCTCCTAATGCTTCCCAAACAGTTCCACCAAATATAGGGGCCCATTCTCATTCAAATCACCACAATCATTCTAAGTCATAGGGTGCTATTTTCCCAGCCAAACATGGATCAATGGAAACACTAAATCTATATCTCTTGAATCTTTTCCTTTACAGAGGGACAGGTGAACATTTCCTTGTTCCTTGTGGCCCATTTTCAAGAACATGGGATAGTCCTAGAAACACCATCCAGGGTGGAGCAGTGTTTTGCAGTGCTGGAAAACCCAAGCTTCTCCCCAATTGGAGTTCTAATGAGAATGATTTCTGCTGTCGGGCACTTCATCCCCATCACTGCCACCACATTGATCTACTATCACCTCAATCTCAAGGATGTGACATTTCACCTTTACCTGGTCCCTAATGACTGTACCATTCGTAAGGTGATGCTGAGGATCACAAAAGTGGGGGCAGGGTGGGCTGAGAGAAAACTTGAGATGCAAATAGTGAGCCCCTTGGAGAGATTCTCAACTCAGAGTTGGGATGCAGTTCTATAAGGAAATCCCTGGTGTGTGTGCATAATTCTGCTCTCTTCTTGGATACCTCACACCACAGTCCCTGAACTGCCTTTGATGCCCATTTACTAATTTCTGAACAGCCTTCTATAGCCTCTTTCCACCCATCAGAAGGATGGGAATTCTCCATGCACAATCTGTAGCCAACTCCCTTCATTTGTGGCAATGACCCTGTTCCCACAATGAACATGAAAGGGGCCAATAAGTCAACAGATATCTATGTTGCAGACCACAAGGTATTAAAGTGGCCTAGAGGTGTCACCTCTAAGCCTCCCAACAAATGTACTGATATACTATCTCACCTTATTCAGACCAGATGTTGTGGCCCAGAAATCTAGATAAATCACTGTCTACAATGTTCCCTAGGCCATTAATGATGAAGAAAAGATGTCCCAATTTATTCGAATAAACAAGCCACCCCCAGTAGACTCTCTGTACATTGGCTCCCGCTACATTGTGTCTGGTTCCAAGAAACTGAAAATCATTCCAAAGGTGAGCATCCAAGTATTTGTTACTCTTCAAGGTCAGGTGACAGGCTTGGAGAAACCTATGGGGCAGGTTACAGGGCTTTGCAGCAAACTGAGATTGGATAGAGAGCAATTATGACTGGGATGAGCAAGAATACATCACAGTTAGGTGGAAAGCAATTTACAGGACCACACAGGAATGCAGACTGAGCCTGGAGAATTGAGGAATTAGATTCAATAGGGCACAGGGGAGAGTCCAGCTAAATAGAGAGAGAGCAATACCTGGCTTAGGCTGTGTGAGCAGGACTGTGAGGATGAACTCTCACTCATCCTTAGATGTTAAGGGTTTGAATTTGAAATGTCTCATATAGACACCCATGTTTAAACACTTGGTCCCCAGACAGTGGTAGTATTTTGAGAGTTTGTGGAAACAAATATGTGAGCCCTGGCTATCAAAAGCATGTCATTAGTGTCAGGTCTTGAGGCTTATAGCCATGCCCTGATACTTATCCTAGACTGCTGATTTACTGGTCCTCTGGGACATAATGAGCCCTGACACCAAGAATGGAGCCCCAGCTTCCATGCATTTCCCATCATGGTACTAAACAACAATACAAACCCTTACTTGAGTTGCTTCCGGACAGGTTTTTGTCAGAGTGATGAGAAAAGAAACAGCATGATGGGGTCCCAGCTGGGTCCTTAACCTTCTGAATGTGTGTTCAAAGTCTGTGGGTTACCACAATGCAAAAGATAACCAGTGTCTGATGTGGTGTGCAAGATCAAGAAAGTATGGGGGTGAGGACAGCCCTCCTTCAATAGGATGTGTAGTTCATTCTCACACAGTAATTCTTTCTCTCTTCAGGAACTAGAGCTGTGCTACAGGAGCCCTGGGGAATCCCAGCTCTTCTCTGAGATCTACGTTGGCCACATGGGTTCAGGGATTAAGCTGAAAATCAGAGACAAGAAACATAAGAATCTCATATGGAAAGCCCTGCTGAAACCAGGTAAAATTAGTTTAAGGCCAGAGACCCCCAAATGTAGAAGAAAGGCAATGAGTGGGGGAGGTGTGTTGTCATTGTTTCTTGTGACACAAATTAGTTAGATTTGTTATGGATCTGCTTGATCCATAACATGTGGTCTGACCACAGTTTAATCTCTAATGCTGTGTTAGTTAGTTTTCCCAATAGTGACAAAATACAAGAGATAAACAACTTAAGAATAAAGGTTTGTTTTGATTCATGGTCTTAGAACCAAGTTTCAGTCCATGGTCAGCTGCCCCCATCTCTTTGACCCTGAGGTGAAACAGGATATCATGTAATGGGAGCTTGTGAAAGAAAAGGCTTTTTACCTGTTAGCTCCAAAGCAGAGTGGGGGGAAGGAGAGGGAGAGAGATGAGGGGAGAAGAGGAGTAGGAGAAGAGAAGAAGAGGAGGAAGAGGTGGAGGAAAGGATAGGAAGAGGAAAAGAGGAAGGAAGAGGAGAAGGGAAGAAATTCATGCAAGTTATTCTCTTCCAGGACATGGCCCCAGTGACCTACTCCCTCCAGCTATACATTCTTATATAGTTTCCACTACCATTCTTACTCCTCACACAATTATGAGTTCATTAGTATATGATTTCATTCATAAAATCACAGTCCTCATGACCAGTCACCTCTGATTGCTGCTGTGGGACTAATCCTTCAACACATAATAATTTTCCAAGAAACACATCTTATCCTACCCACCACATACCCTAAGACCTATTTTCTCAGTCCTGTATCCTGATTTCTGCCTCTGCTTGAAGTGACAGATTTTGAGAAGCACAAAGCAGCTGGCTCCAGTTCACATAATAACTCAGCTTTAAGATGAAGGGATTTTGCCAATATGTGATACTCAATCTTAAATTTATCCATAATTTGAATAACAAATTTTATTTTTTAACAAATTTTAGATGCATATAATCCATTCTAGTCACTCTATCCTACAAAAAAACCTTATCTCTCTTCTACTCCTACCAGCCCCTCTTCTTTTCTACAAAGTTCTCCTCCACATTTATAAAGTTTTTCTTTGTGTCTCACACAAACTGGAACCATCTGTGCATCCATGGGTTTTACACTATTCAGTAGAGCTTAATGAGCTCACCAGCAGGCATACAGATGGAGTGTATACCTCCCTTGTCCCCATCATCTATTATCTGTCAATAGTTTAGCAGTAAGTGGTACTGTCCTTGGGAGCTGATTCCCCGTGTCTAGCTGACTGATGGGCTGGCCCAACTTGTGTGGGTCCAGAGGTGGTAGGTGCAGGTGCTATGAGTTCATGATTTTGATAGTCATGTCATGCTTAGAAGACAGCACTTCCCAGCCTTTTTCATATCTTCTGTTGCTACATTCTGTTGTTGTTTGTTCTTGCTCTTTTGGGGGGCTTGCCACACAGCTCCCAAGTAAATCACACACTGAGGCCTATTCTTAATTATAAATGTCTGGCCTTAGCCTGGCTTGTTTCTTGCCAGCTTTCTTTAACTTTAATTATCCCAGTTATCTTTTGCCTCTGGGCTTTTCCTTTTCTATTCCTGTATACCTTCCTTTGTTTCTTATTCCATGGCTTGCTATGTAGCTGGTTGTCTGGTCCCTGAAGTCCTCCTCCTTCTCTGGCTACTTTTTTTTGTAGCTCTTTCCTCCCAGTTTTCTCCTTCTATTTATCCTCTCTGCCTGCCAGCTTCACATATCCTTTCTCCTGCCTTGCTATTGGCCATTTAGTTCTTCATTAGACCATCAGGTGTTTCAGACAGGCAAAATAACATAGCTTCACAGAGTTAAACAAACACAACATAAACAAAAGTAACACACCTTAAAATAATATTGTACAACAACATTCTTTCCACTTCCTCTTCTACAATTTTCCTTGAGCCTTAAGCAGGTGGTATAAATATCTACTTATAAAGATGACTACTCAGCCATCCCTTATTCTCAGTATCCTGTACAGCCATAGGTGTAGATGAACAGTCTTATTAAATAAGAAACACAGAGCCAATATGGTGATATTTTATTTGTACTGAGATGTGATTTTATTTGTATGTTAATAAATAAAGTTGCATTTCAGTACAAATAAAATATCACCATACATAGGTATCTGCATTCACCTCCATTCACAGCAAAGAGAAGCTTTTCTGATGAAAGCTGAAAGTAGCTTTTGTCTATGGCATAAACATAGATATTTAGAAGGTCATTGATACTATGCCCATTTAGCTTAGCAACAATAGTAGCTTCTCTCAAGGCCCTAAGACCTCCTCAGATCTGGGTTTGTTCGTTTTACTAGTTTTATAGTATTTGGGATGGATTCTATTTTGTAGAGTGGACCTGAAATGTAATTAGGGAGCTACTGATTGCTCCCCTTATAATTATATCACTATTTCAGCAGTGGGACCATGTAGCATAGCAGGTTGCTTATAAAAAATAGACCACAAAATCAACTAACCAGGGATCATAGGGGTTCACAGAAACTGAACTGATACTCAGGGAGCCAGTATGTGTCCAATCTAGGTTCTCTGCATATATGTTTTGTTTGAGCAGCCTAGTGTTCTTGTGAGACTACTAACAGTAGGAGTGGAGGCTGTCTTGGAGCTGGAGTTTTCTCCAGTCCTGCCTGGCCCACAGTCAGGACAAATCTCTCTCACCTGCCAGTCCCACAGCTGCTCAGACCCAACCAAGTAAACACACAGAGACTTATATTACTTATAAACTGTATGGCCATGGCAGGCTTCTTGCTAACTGTTCTTATATCTTAAATTAACCCATTTCTATTAATCAGTTGCCACGTGGCTCGTGGCTTACCAGTATCTCAACATCTGCTTCTTATTGTGGCAGCTGGCAGCGTTTCTGTTTCAGCCTTCCTCCTCCCAGAATTCTCCTCTCTCCTTGTCCCACCTATACTTCCTGCCTGGCTACTGGCCAATCAGTGTTTTATTTCTTAACCAATCAGAGCAATACATTTAACATACAGAACATCCCACAGCACTGTCTCTGAATTTTTTCCCTGCTGTTGGGCTCTTTTCCTCCTACTGAGTTGCCTCATCCAGCCTAAATATAAGGAAATGTACTTAGTCTTCTTGTAACTTGTTATGCCATGTTTGCTTGATATCCCTGCAAGGCCTGCACTTTTCTAAAGGGAAATGGAGGAAGAGTGGATCTTGGGGGGAGGGGAACTTGGAGTTAGAGAATAAGAAGGGAAAGTGCAGTAAGAATGTAATATATGCTGGGCGTTGGTGGCGCACGCCTTTAATCCCAGCACTCGGGAGGCAGAGCCAGGCGGATCTCTGTGAGTTCGAGGCCAGTCTGGTCTACAGAGCGAGATCCAGGACAAGCATCAAAACAACACAGAGAAACCCTGTCTCGAAAAACCAAAAAAAAAAAAAAATGTAATATATGAGAGAAGAATAAATACAAAAGAAAAAAGGTCCCAGAGTACACACCTGGGATAGACTGTTGTTGAGGCCTTGTCTTCCTCAGCATCCTGCATAACACTATGAAACCCAATCCACAGAAAGGAAGCTTTTAACTCAGTTCCAGCTTGAATTCTCTATACCATGTATCCAAGTTGTTTGGACTCTCTGTATCACTTTATTCCAGATAAGGTCTTATCTACTAGTTCTGATGAGGAACCAAGAAGAGTAATATGAACTTACATTGCCTTGAACTCCATGTCCCAACAGCTTCTATGGAGGTATCCCACACCTAGCCATGGGTTTTTGTTTTGAAACTCACTGCTTCTAAGACCTCCCAATTCAAGCCTCATAGGTTGTTGTTGTTGTTGTTTTTATGTCTTTTGTGGGGGGGGGGGACCACCAACCTCCCAAATAAATAACTCACATGGAGGTTTAGTCTTAATTTTATGAATGCCCGGCCTTAGCTTGCTTTAGTTTCTAGCCAGCTTTTCTTAACTTAACTTATCCCATCTACCTTTTGCCTCTGGGCTTTTCCTGTTCTCTTACTTATGTAAATTTTACTCTTACTCCATGGCTTTTATGTAGCTAGGTGGCTGGCCCCTGGAGTCCTCTTCCTTCTCCAGCTGCTAGATCTTTTCCTCCCAGATTTATCCCTCTATATATTCTCTTTTTCTGCCAACCCACCTATGCTTTCTCCTGCCTTGCTATTGGCTGTTCAGTTCTTCAGTAGACCATTAGGTGGTTTAGACAGCCAAAGTAACACAGATTCACAGAGTTATACAAATGCAACATAAACCAAAGTAACACACCTTAAAATAATATTCTACTACATAGAGTGTCTTGAATTCAAACTCTTTTATGTTATTATATTGAATTAATAAATGTAAGTTTCCTTGTGACTTTTAATACAACATCCTACCCACTCTGTCATCTCCTCCATCCCCCACACCTCTTCCAGTTAACACATTTCTACCCCCAGCATTCCCTCTCTTCCCTTATTCTCATCATGTCATTACTATCTTCCTTTCCTCCCTAAGGCCCTGCCCCATTTCTAGTGTTCTGGTTACCAGGGCACACCATATTAACACCACAAAACTAAAGACTCCAGGACAGAAACTACATGTGAGAGATGTGGTGTTTTCCTTTGGGGCTGGATTATCTTGCTCAATATTTTTCCTATTTTATATATTTACCTTTCTTAATGTCAATTTCTTCATACCTGAATAAAATTCCACAGTATATACATGTCAAACATTCATTATCTAATCATCTGTTGATGGATATCTAGGCTGATTTCATTTCCTAGCTTCTGTGAACTGAACTTCAATGAGCATGGTTGTGCAAATGTCTCCATGGTAGAATATAAATTCTATTGGATATATTACTTTGAGTGGTAAAGGTGGGTTATATGGCAGTTCTAATTCTTAAGAAGCCTCCAGATTTATTTACACAGTGGCTGCACTAGTTTTCAGTCTCACAGCCACTGTGTAAACATTCCTCTATCCCCACATCCACTCCATCATTTGTTATCATTTGTTTCCTTGATAATGGACATTCTCAAGGAATGGGATGGATTCATAAGTAAATTTTATGGGGGATCTCCTTTTTCCTGAGGCCTATTGGCCACCAGTCAATGAGGACAAGGAGCAGAAGCAACAACAGATAACTTTGTACAGTCTGTGACCATGACAGAGAAAGCCCTCCAGGAGATAACTTCAGTGAATCAGCTCAGCTTTATTCCAGAGTATAGGGGATATATAGGATTGGGGACAGTAGCTCAAGAATCACCTAATTTGTGATAAACAGCACACACTCCTATCATAAAGCTCCGAGTACAAGTCTTAGTTATCACATGTGGAAGCACAGTCCTGTTGTAATGTTCCTAGTCAATGTCTAATTACCATATGGGTAGCAGGGGGAACTGCATCCAGGGTCACACAAGACATAAGTCAGGCGTTCAGGCCTAAAGATAGTCTCCAAAAGAGGTCAGACGCCTTCTGTCTCAGGCATGGGGGGGGCATGGAATCATCTATGTTGTTGAGCCTAGAGAGCTGTCAGGCCATGGTAGACCCTCTGACCAGCAGAGCCTCCCAGTAAGTTTTAACCTGAATTTTCCTAATAGATAAGTGTTCCCTAGCTGTGTGTATTTCCTACATTGAGAATTCTCTGGTTACTCCTATGGTACATCTTATAAATGGGTCATTTCCTTGAAATTTAGGTTTTTGAGTTCCATGTTTATTTTGGTTACTAATCTACTGCTAGATGTTAACTGGGAAGCAGTTTGTCCCTTCTTTTGATGTTAAGTTTTCTTTGCTATACATAACTTTTTTAGTGTCTTGTGATCCAATTTATCAATTATTGGATTTACTTCTATTGGGGACTATGGGGGTCCAGCCTCTCGATAGTCCCCTCCCAGGGTCCAGGAAGAATCTACAACCAGCTGATAATTAATCTTTGAAGAAAATAAATGAATCTATGTACATGAAACTCCTTAGTCCATACACTTTATTATTTTGTGTCAGTTCTCTCTCTACAAGCTTATACTCTTTTTCATTTTTAGCTCCTTTCTTGCCCAGTTTCTCCTTACATTTATCTGTTGTCCCCTCTAAGTTCTATCTTAATTCCTTCTTTTAGTTCTGCCCCTTCTAGATTCTCATCCATCTAGTTCTTTCCCATATCAGCTCCTCTCCCACCTCCTTCTCTCTCATCTTGTTCTTCCCCATCTGGCTCTTCCTCATCTTCCATCTTGTTCCTCTAGTACTGTCTTCTAGCCCCTCAATCTAGTTCTTCCCCATCTCAGTTTGTTCCTCTCTAGTTCTTACCCATCTAGTTCTTCCATTCTCTTTTCTTTTCTCCATCCTCCACGTGCCCTGGGAGTTCCTGTATATATACACTTACAAGCAGTAATCCCTTAGCAGTGCAAATCTAGGCTACCAGGGTCAAATGGAGGGGTGACAAGAATCACATAGAGGGGCAGTAATTGTTAATTATCATTTGCAACCCCAAGGGGAAGTGACCCATGGGGAAATGAATTAACTAAAGGCTAAATTCAGGTAACATCTAAGAAGAGGGCTCTTATGTGCTCAACTATAGTCTTAAATGTAATTAGTAGAAAACGTTAAAAATCTATAAGTTGCTAGGTCAATGGGTGAAAATAAAACTGTCTTCTTTTTTCCTGTGGCTCCTATCTGTCCAAGCTATCTGCCTTTTTTCTGTAGGGTGGGGAAAGTTTGCTCAGTCACTAGGTAACCTGTGTACAGCTAGATGCCTCTGGTGATAGTTAAAGGGAAATCTGGAACTAGAGGTAAGATTTGGGAAAGGAGGAAGTTGAGCTTAATTGGCACATCCACCAGGCTTTCCCAAACAGGGAGTCTGGATACTTAAGGCTGTTCTTTTTTTTTTTTTTTTTTTTTTTTGGTTTTTCAAGACAGGGTTTCTCTGTGCAGCTTTGCGCCATTTCCTGGAACTCACTTGGTAGCCCAGGCTGGCCTCGAACTCACAGAGATCCGCCTGCCTCTGCCTCCCAAGTGCTGGGATTAAAGGCATGCGCCACCAACTCCCGGCCATAAGGCTGTTCTTAGAGAGTACAGAAGTATCTCCGATAAGGTACTTTCCTCCGTCTGGGGATGGACCTGGCCAGATGCTGCCAATGACGATAATTACAGGGAGGCTTGAACTGGGGTTCTGGCTGAGCATAGCTGTCAGCACAGAAAGTTATCTAAATATGCCTAGAAGTGGTTAGGAAAGGAGTTATAGGTCTATAAAGTTAGTAAGGCTGGAAGAAAGGAGGGACTGAGCTAAATTGTGTAAAGCTATTACTTAACATCCACCTGACCTAGGCGATGTCTCCTTGTGGAATTTACCTTAAATCAGGAGACTTTCATGTGGACTGTTATTACTGCTAGTCCTTGAAAGTGGCCAAGGGAGATATCTGATTCCAGAGAAAGCCTTTCCTGAGGCTGTTCTCCAAATACCTGGAATGTGTAAGTCCAGAGAGTGATCAGTCCACACTGTTAGCCCTTCTTAGGAAAAGTCAATTGGGAAAACTATGAAGGCACACATGATTTTCATAACAGAATACAAGCCAAATAACACCAAAAGCTCCTTGGGATTTGGCTTCCTCTGGAGGAAGTCCTTGATCCCTCCAGGTGGTGACTTTGCCATAACTAGCTGAGTTCTTATGATATATTCTTGCGGCCCACAGCATACTTCCTGTGCTACCAGTGTCTTATTCAGACAATCCTTACTTATGTTTGAAATGTCCTCCCTATTCTTTTCTCTACTAGTTTAAGGGATTGGATCTTATATTGAGGTCTTTGATCACTGGGAGTTGAGTTTTTAAAGGTGAGATATAAGCATCTAGTTTAATGCTTCTACGTGTTGCCATCTAGGTTTTCCAGTACTATTTCTTAAACAGGCTGTTATTTCTCCAGATGATGTTTTTGGCTTTTTCATAAAAGACTAGGTAGCTGTGGTTGTGTGGATTTTATCTAGTTCCTCTATTCTATTCCATTGACCTAAGCATCTGTTTTGTGTCCATACCATGCTGTAGGATTAATTTGAATTCATGTGTGCTGATGTTTCCCATAATAGTGTTTTTGTCCAAAGTTACCCTTCCTTTGTCTCTTGTGGTTCCATGTGTATTTCAGGGTTTTTTTTTCTACTATGTGTTAAGAATGTCCCTGGAATCTTAATTGTGACTGCATTAAAACTATAGATTTCTTTTAAGAGGGTGATGATTTTCACAATACTGATTCTTCCAAACATGGTAGGGGTGTCTTTCAAAGGTCTTCCTTGATTTATTTCTTTGATGTATGTTATAAATTTTTTGTAGTAGAGTTCTTTGATTTCTATGGTTAGGTTTTTCTGTCCAACATTTTGTTTTATTTATTTATTTGTTTATTTGTTGGCTCTTGTAAGTCATCTATATTTTCAAGATGACATGGACAAGAGAAAACTAAATAGTGACATTTCTTGAGTAAAGTAATAATACAGTCTTAGTCCAGTGCTCACAATGCCATAACTAAGCTCCCATAATCAGTACCTATTGGGATGCCCAGCCCTTGACAGCTGTCAAACACTGGTGGTTCCCACTCCTGAGCTGCTAGAAACAGGCTACACATATGGTCAAAGAGTAGACTTTTCTCATCCTTGACTTGAGTGAGCCACAGGTGGAGAACTGGCCTGCCCCAGCATCAGTCCAGGGTTTGAATCTCACTCCAGCACTGATTTTGCAGGCAATCTTGGAAAGTGAGTTAATTCACTTAAGTCTGACCTTCCTCACCTATAAACTGAAGATCAGAATTAGGAACTTGTAGGATGGTTGGAAAGGTTAAGTATTATTCATACACATCTCGTAGTATGGTCCTTAGCTGATGGGAGCAATGTTGTTATTTTTCTTTATATTAAGTGAACCTCTTCCATGTATTTTTCTTAATTGTGTCCTTTGGGACTCATCAAAATCTACTCCTTCCCATGTAGGAAATTATTCAATACTAGAAGATTATAATCATGGCCCTCTTGTTTTCCTAATCTTTCATCTTGGCTTTAATATTCACAATCACTCAGACACTTTCTTTATTAGATGCTGAAGTTTATTCACAAGTCAGGATGCACCAAGATGGTCTAGCTAACATGGAGTGGAAGCAATATCATCCTTCCTTCATACAAATAGAACCAGGGTTTCAAATACTACAAACTGGATCCTTGGGCTGACTTCCCTAAACCATTAGAGAACAATGAATTTACAGTCTTCTCAAACCCTTGAGGCTTATTTATGAGCTGAAATTTATTTATCTCCTGCACTTGTTGATACAATTAACTCACTGGTCCCATGTGCTCAGTCTTGCCTCATCTTGACTCTGCCATCAAATCAAGAACACACATTTGTGGCATGTGAGTGTACAAGGTCAAACAAGGACAAGAAAGTAGTTTTCTACCTAGAAACAATGTCAAATAATGTAAACCAGCAAGGGACTTTGTTAGTTATCCACAAGGAATACAATCTAAGATAAAATTGAGGATATGATCCTGTGGGAGAAATGTTTATTGCTCATTCACATGTCTTCTCTCTCTATGATGACAGGCCTGGTGCCTAGATTCCCTGTGTGAGTAAGGAAATGTTCACCTTCCAGATTATAAAGAATTTCTGTAGTTCATTCTCAAAATTTCAGGTATGGGTAAGAGTTTCAAGAGTGCACTGAATGTTGGTGACAGGCATCATTACAGATGTATCATCTCTCTTTTCTTCCAGGGGACCTCAGACCTGCATCACCCATGAGTGTTGAAACCCACAAAGGTAACTAACAGCTATACAAGGCCAGATAAGTCAATAGTATTCTGCTAATAGATCATCTGACCCTTGAGAGAAAGGCAGTGAGAAAGGAGGGAGCCTCTCTTTGCAAGACTCACAAGAACAGGAATGAGAGATGCATTCACAGGGCAGAGTTCCTCCTGTGACCCTTGCTACTTCCTTCCCATAGAAACAATAACTCCACCCACTCCCAACCTGAACACCCCACCATGAACCCCTCCTCCTTGTCAGGCAGAGTGTCACACTAATAACTGGACTCAAGAATGTAAATATGTTTTTCAAATGACTTCCCAGCAAAAGAAGGGAGCCAAGGATAGAGATGAAATACATAAAAAGTGCAAGAAGTGGTCAGACAATGGGAGAACCAGATAGAGCCTTTCTTTGCTCAGTGCCAGTCTCATCTTCACCCCTAGATACTTGTGCCTTGCTGCACTTTGTGGACCAGTATCGGGGGCAGCTGGTGGCCCGAGTGACATCAGTGGACCCTGTCTTGGACAAGCTGCATGGTGCTGTGCTGAATGAAGAGGATTATGAGGCGGTGCGGGCTGAAACTACCAACCAAGGCAAGATGCGGAAGCTCTTCAGCCTCAGCAGGTCCTGGACCAGGGCCAACAAAGACCAAGTCTACCAAGCTCTGAAGGAGACCCATCCTCATCTGATCATGGAACTCCATGAGAATTCGAGCAGCATCTTTGTAGGATCCTGACCTCTGAGTGGCTGTGGCGTGAGCACTCCCCTTGGAGTCCTGGCTTTACCTGATTTTCCTTTGGCCTTCAATTTCTTCGTCTACAAACCAGTGGTCATCTAAGTTGCCTCTCTGATAGCACTGTTACCAGGACACCTTTTGGGGACCCAGACGTCCCCTCTTGGCCTTTCCCAGCCAGATGGTCATGTGGAATGAGCATCTCAGTAAATATCCAGTGAAATCAGCAAGTCTATTCAGCCCTTGTCCAGTCTGTTCCTAGTGCCTGAGTGGCCAGTCTCATGCCCACCTGGCCCATGATAGTATAAGCAGTACTGGGGAGCATGGGAATAGAGAAAAATAGAAGGTACTTTTCCCTAGAAAGTGTATGTCTTATAAATAGGAAAGAAAGAGAGCTTCTTAAACATTTTCCACCCTCAGTTTGGTTTTATTTACTAATTTAATTTCCATTTTTAGGACTCAAATAGTTTATTCATTTCATTCCACTGTTTGGGGATATTATCTGGATTTTTTTATAATTTAATTTAATTTTACATATCAGCCACGGATTCCCCTGTCCCCCCCCCCTTTCCTCCCAGCCCACCCCCCATTCCTATCTCCTCCAGGGCAAAGACTCCCCTGGGGATTCAGCTCAGCCTGGTAGATTCATTCAGTCCAGGCAGGTCCAGTCCCCTCCTCCCAGGCTGAGCAAAGTACCCCTGCATAAGCCCCAGGTTCCAAACAGGCAGCTCATGCACTAAGGACAGGTCTCGGTCCCACTGCCTGGGTGCCTCCCAAACAGTTCAAGCTAATCAACTGTCTCACTTATACAGAGGGCCTGATCCAGTTTCATGGGAGCTCCTCAGCTATTGGTTCATAGTTCATGTGTTTCCATTAGTTTGGCTATTTGGCCCTGTGCTTTTTCCAAGCTTGGTCTCAACAATTCTCGCTCTTAAAATCCCTCCTCTTTCTCGCCAACTGGACTCCTGGAGCTCCACCTGGGACCTGGCCATGGATCTTTGCATCTGCTTCCCTCAGTCATCGGATGAGATTTCTAGCACGACAGTTAGGGTGTTTGGCCATTCTATCACCAGAGTAGGTCAGTTCGGGCTTTCTCTCGACCATTGCCAGTAGTCTATTGTGGAGGTATCTTTTTGGATTTCTGTGGACCTCTCTAGCACTTTGCTTCTTCCTATTCCCATGTGGTCTTCATTTATCATGGTCTCTTATTCCTTGTTCTCTGTCTCTGTTCTTGATCCAGCTGGGATCTCCCACTCCCCTAAGTTCTCTTTCCCTCAAAACTTGCCCTTCATTACCCCCACTCATGTCCAGGTTGTTCATGTAGATCTCATCCATTTCTCTGTCATTGGGCGATCCCTGTGTCTTTCTTAGGGTCCTGTTTTCTAGGTAGCCTCCCTGGAGTTGTGAGTAGCAGTCTAATCATCTTTGTTTTACATCTAGTATCCTCCTATGAGTAAGTACATACCATGTTTGTCTTTCTGAGTCTGGGTTACCTCACTCAGGATGATTTCTTCTAGATCCATCCATTTGCCTGCAAACCTCATGATGTCATTGTTTTTCTCTGCTGAGTAGTACTCCATTGTGTATATGTACCACATTTTCTTTATCCATTCTTCAGTTGAAGGGCATCTAGGTTGTTTCCAGGTTCTGGCTATTACAAACAATGCTGATATGAACATAGCTGAGCAAGTGCCCCTGTGGTATGATTGACCATTCCTTGGGTATATGCCCAAGAGTGGTATAGCTGGGTCTTGGGGGAGATTGATTCCCAATTTTTTAAGAAAGTGCCATATTGATTTCCAAAGTGGCTGTACAAGCTTGCATTCCCACCAGCAGTGGAGGAGAGTTCCCCTAGCTCCACATTCTCTCCAGCAAAAGCTGTCTTCAGTGTTTTTGATCTTAGCCATTCTGACAGATGTAAGGTGGTATCTCAGAGTCATTTGATTTGCATTTCCCTGATGATTAGGGATGTTGAGCAATTCCTTAAATGTCTTTCAGCCATTTGAGCTTCCTCTGTTGAGAATTCTCTCTTTAGTTCTATAGCCCATTTCTTACCTGGACTGTTGGGCATTTTGATGTCTAATTTCTTGAGTTCTATATATATACTGGATATCAGTCTTCTGTCAGATGTGGGTTGGTGAAGATCTTTTCCCATTCTGTAGGCTGTCACTTTGTCTTGTTGACCGTGTCCTTTGCTCTACAAAAGCTTCTCAGTTTCAAGAGGTCCCATTGATTGATTGTTTCTCTCAGTGTCTGTGCTACTGGTGTTATATTTAGGAAGTGATCTCCTATGCCAATGCGTTCAAGACTACTTCCTACTTTCTCTTCTATCAGGTTCAGAGTAACTGGATTTATGTTGAGGTTTTTGATCCACTTGGACTTAAGTTTTGTGCATGGTGACAGATATGGATCTATTTGCAGCCTTCTACACATTGACATCCAGTTGTGCCAGCACCATTTGTTGAAGATGCTTTTTTTTCCATTGTACAGTTTTGGCTTCTTTGTCAAAAATTATATGTTCATAAGTGTGTGGATTAATGTCAGGGTCTTCAGTTCGATTCCATTGGTCCACATGTTGGTTTTTATGCCAGTACCAAGCTGTTTTTATTACTGTAGCTCTATAGTAGAGCTTGAGGTCAGGGATTGTGATGCCTTTAGAGGTTGTTTTATTGCACAGGATTCTTTTGGCTATCCTGGGTTTTTTGTTTTTCCATATGAAGTTGAGTATTATTCTTTCCAGGTCTGTGAAGAATTGTGTTGGTATTTTGATGGGGATTGCACTGAATCTGTAGATTGCTTTTGGTAAGATTGCCATTTTTACTATGTTAATCCTGCCTATCCATAAGCATGGGAGATCTTTCCATTTTCTGACATCTTCAATTTCTTTTTTCAGGGACTTAAAGTTCTTGTCATATAGGTCCTTCACTTGCTTAGTTAGAGTTACCCCAAGGTATTTTATATCATTTGTGGCTATTGTAAAGGGTGATGTATCTCTGATTTCCTTCTCAGTCTGTTTGGCAATTGTATATAGGAGGGCTACTGATTTTTTTGAGTTGATCTTGTATCCTGCTATGTTGCTGAAGGTGTTTATAAGCTGTTATCAGTTCCTTGGTTGAATTTTTGGGGTCACTCATGTATACTATCATGTCATCTGCAAATAGGGAAAGCTTGACTTCTTCCTTTCCAATTTGTATCCCCTTAATCTCCTTATGTTGTCTTATTGCACTGGCTAGAACTTCAAGTACTATATTGAATAAGTATGGGGAGAGCACACAGCCTTGCCTTGTTCCTGATTTTAGTGGAATTGCTTTGAGTTTCTCTCCATTTAATTTGATGTTGGCTGTTGGCTTGCTGTAAACTGCCTTTATTATGTTTAGGTATGTTCCCTCTATTCCTGATCGCTCCAAGACCTTTATCATGAAGGGGTGTTGGATTTTGTCAAATGCCTTTTCTGCATCTAGTGAGATGATCATGTGGTTTTTTTTCTTTGAGTTTGTATATATGGTGTATTACATTGATGGACTTTCATATGTTGAACCACCCTTGCATCCCTGGGATGAAGCCTACTTGATCATGGTGGATAATTGTTTTGATGTGTTCTTGGAGTCTGTTTGCCAGTATTTTATTGAGTATTTTTGCATCAATGTTAATGAGGGAGATCGGTCTGTAGTTCTCTTTCTTTGTTGCATCTTTGTTTGGTTTAGGAATCAGGGTAATTGTAGCCTCATAGAAGGAGTTTGGTAGTGTTCCTTCTGCTTCTATTGTGTGGAACAATTTAGAGAGTATTGGTATTAACTCTTCTTTGAAGATCTGGTAGAATTCTGCGCTGAAACCATCTGGTCCTGGGCTTTTTTTTGGTTGGGAGACTTTTAATGACTGTTTCTATTTCCTTAGGGGTTATTGGACTATTTAAATAGTTTATCTGGTCTTGATTTAACTTAGGTGTGTGGTACCTATCCAGAAAATTATCCATTTCTTTTAGATTTTCCAGTTTTGTGGAGTACAGGTTTTTGAAGTATGACCTGATGATTCTCTGGATTTCCTCAATGTCTGTTGTTATGTCCCCCTTTTCATTTCTGATTTTGTTAATTTGGATGCTCTCTCTCTCTGTCTTTTGGTTAGTTTGGATAAGGGCTTGTCTATCTTGTTGATTTTTTCAAAGAACCAACTATTTGTTTCATTAATTTTTGTATTGTTCTCTTTGTTTCTATTTTATTGATTTCAACTCTCAATTTGATAATTTCCTGGCGTCTATTCTTCCTGGGAGACTTTGCTTCTTCTTGTTCTAGAGCTTTCAGGTGTGCTGTTAAGTCACTAGTGTGAGATATCTCCAACTTCTTTATGTGGGCATTTAGTGCTATGAATTTCCCTCTTAGCACTGCTTTCATAGTGTTCCATAAGTTTGGGTATGTGGTGTATTCATTTTCATTGGTCTCTAGGAAGTCTTTAATTTCTTTCTTTATTTCTTCCTTAACCCATTGGTGATTCAGTTGTGCATTATTCAGTATCCATGAGATTGTAGGTTTTCTGTAGTTTTTGTTGTTGTTGAAATCTAACTTTAAACCATGGTGGTCTGAAAGAACACAGGAAGTTATTCCAATTGTTTTGTATCTGTTGAGATTTGCTTTGTGGCCAAGTGTGTGGTCAATTTTAGAGAAGATTCCATGGGGTGCTGAGAAGAAGGTGTATTCTTTTTTGTTAGGATGGAATGTTCTGTAGATATCTATTAAGTCCATTTGAGTCATAACATCAGTTAAGTCCTTTATTTCTCTGTTAATTTTCAATTTGGGAGATCTGTCCAGTGGTGAAAGTGGGGTGTTGAAGTCTCCCACTGTTAATGTGTGGGGTTTGATGTGTGGTTTAAGCTTTAGTAATGTTTCTTTTACATATGTGGGTGCCCTTGTGTTTGGGGAATAAATGTTGAGAATTGAAACTTCATCTTGGTGAATCTTTCCTGTGATGAGTATGTAATGCCCTTCTTGATCTCTTTTGAATGATTTTATTTTGAAGTCTATTTTGCTGGATATTAGGGTGGCTACACCCGCTTGCTTCTTAAGACCATTTGATTGGAAAGTCTTTTCCCAGCCTTTTATTCTTAGGTAGTGTCTATCTTTGAATTTGAGGTGTGTTTCTTGTATGCAGCAGAAAGATGGGTCCTGCTTTTGTATCCATTCTGTTATCCTGTGTCTTTTTATAGGTGAATTAAGTACATTAATATTAAGGGATATTAATGACCATTGATTGTTCATTCCTGTTATTTTTTTAGTGGTTGTGTGTGTGTACTTCTCTTCTTTGGGGTTTACTGCTGTGGTGTTATCTATTGCCTGTGT
>CABHPP010137098.1:0-19967 GCA_902168425.1 Peromyscus attwateri | reverse complement strand
TTTTTTTTTTTCCTGGAGCTGAGGCCTGAACCCAGGACCTCGTGCTTGCTAGGCAAGTGCTCTACCACTGAGCTAAATCCCCAACCCCTTATTAGCCATTCTTAACTGTTGAAATTATATTAAGCAGTCATTTGAATCTTCTTTGAGTGTTTAATAACCAATTTTAACATATTTTTACACATTTTAAAAGACATTACTCAGTATTTAGAACTGCAATGATAACATCATAAAGTTGTTTTTTAACAGATATTCATATTCTTATAATTAGAAGACAAGATACCATTGTTTATTTGCAATATAAAATGTAAAAGTTGAGTTCATCTTTATTTTAACAAAGAAAATAATTTTCCTGGAGGAAAGAGGACTTTGAAAAAAATAAAGAGTTAAATAAATGATGCTTGATTATGTTATCATTTCAGCTGGGTCTACCCACTGATGAGAACTGAAAGGTGATCAATGAGAAAGGAAGAATTGTTTATTTCCAAAGACAAGATTCTGCATAAGCTGTCTACTCCCAGTGTTCAGTTTAGGACACATGTACATATGAGCAATGCTGAACGGAATCAGTCAGGTATATATGTGTGCGTGTGTGTGTGTGTGTGTGTGTGTGTGTGTGTGTGTTTATATATATATGTGTGTGTGTGTTTATATAATGTATATACATTTAACAATTATAATGGTTAAGATATCATAAATTTGTGGGGAAAGGACAGAGAAAGAGTTAGGGGAAGAGGCAAGAGTGATGTAGATACAGTTCTCATTTTTGGAGGTCAGAAGAATACTATTTATTAAAAAGTTAGGCTACTTGGAGAAGATGCATTTAACTAATTTAACTTTGTTAAATGATTTCAAACAGGAAATTAATGCTTACAGAAAAGATTTATAAATGATGGTTGTGATTACTGGAGCTGCCTCACACATAGCTAACTAATATCAAGCTCTATATAGGAGCATTTCACATTGACTCTGACTTTGATTGGAGAGTTAGTATAACCTCTCAATTACTGCATCCTGGGAAGCTGGCTGAATGATCAGCAGACATCACATATAGAGCCCATCAATATTGTACTTAGAGATATTTATGTAAACTCCAGGGAAATAGCTGCCCTTTAGTGCAATCTGCTCTTAAAATCAAAGAAGCTACTTGACTTCAAAATCCAGTGTTTGGCCATCCTTACTGCCACTTGAGGTTCTGAAATTCTGAGTAGCAACACTTTCTTTCTAATTTATTTATATTCAGATAAAAGAAATACACTGTCATGAATTTAGCATATAAACATTTTTATAGACTAAATATATCTGCTTTCATAGAGATATGTTCAGTTTTCATTATGAAAATATTAAACTTGATAGAAAGCAAATTTTCCAATGGTATTTGTTTTTAACATGAAAACATATCCTGGTGACAGAATTATTTGAGCAACATTCACATAGTAATGGTTTCGATGCTGGAAAGTTGTACTTATTAGCAAACCCTGTTTCTACTGTGATAACAACTATCTCTAGTGTCCTCATCACTATTCATTATTTTAGAGCACTATTTAGGGTAACAGAATACTAGTTTTGTATATATGACTATGTATTTGAAATGTTTTTAGTAAAGAAGTGTCTATTAATGTCAATTATACAAGAGAATTTTCCTTTACTTGGTTTTCTATGTTGTTTCTATCTTGAAAAGGACAAGATACAACGAAGAGAAACACATTGATTGAAGACACTGATTATTTTACTAACTTAATAGGAATTTAGTGAATTATAGATATTTGTCCTACTTTTTGGAGGCTCCATTTTCTGTAATATGGCTTTTGAACTTAATTAGTAGTGACTCTATCAAGAAGGTACCATGTTTCCCTTTTGATATGTACCATCATGAGAACCCCTTTACTTAAGCAATACTGTTTCAAACTATGGATAACTTCAGCAGGAGAGTGATAATTTCCCCCAATTAAAAACAACAACCAAAAAAAGCATAGAACATAATTTATTTAAATAAGTTCATTTTGGATACAATTTCCAGAAAAGTAGTATCGTGTAAAATGAGACAGAAGTTAACTAGTTAATGAGTCTTTCCTGAATCTTGACAATATTTATAGCAGCTTAATGTGTGTTCACAAACAAGCCAAAGAGCAAACGCTCAGACTCTCTTTCCTTCAGGAGAGCATCTTCTGTGTTAGTATGAGAGGTCCCCAAAATATAAGTGTGAAAAACACCTAAACAAAGTTGGGCATATTTCCATCATTTTGCAGATGAAATAGCTGAGATCAAATTGTAAAACTACTTGGAAAACACATAGAAATGATGAATTTATGAGAAATCAAGGAAAACAGTCTGAATTTTAAAGTCTAGTATAGTATTATCTAAATATATCCCAAGTGGAGGGAGGGATTGGGTGGCTTAAAATCCTGCTTTCTCATAGAAACAGAGAAAAGAAAGCCAGAAAAGCAAGCCCTGCCGTGGTGTATCCCGGAGTTTGCTGGACCCTTCACTTCTAGGATGCGCCATCACTTTCCTGAGCAGAGTCCCATTGCTCAGCCCAGTTGCAGTTGCTTTCCAGGAATATAAAGAATCTGCCCCTTAACTACACAGAGCAGAGCCAAATCCTTTAGAAACTGTTCTTGTTTTCAAGTGATCTGAATTTACTTCTGTATGTTCAACAGTAATTGATATAAGTATGTTAACCTATGTGAATAATTTTTTGTGGTTATCTGTGACCACCAGGGACAGGGTGTTGAATTTGATATTTTTAGCAAATTGTTGAGGAGATAAGGGAGAAGAGAAGGATCTACTCAATAATGTATGATCCCAGCAATGTAATTAACCAATCAGAAATCATTAGATTTTTTTTTTTTCATCTAGGATTCTGGGCAAACTTTTCTTTCACTTCTTAGAGCTAGAGACTGTAGATGCTACTCCACATTGCTTCTTAGAGAAGACTTTGTGGTCTGTTGATGCCATAGCATTATTACTGAAAATATAAACCACTAGCAGATGGCATGTTTCCTGTACTCTGAGGTAAACTAGTTTTGTTGTTAGGCTTCTTACTAAGAAATTGAGCAGCCGGGTGGTGGTGGAGCATGCCTTTAATCCTGGCACTCGGGAGGCAGAGGCAGGCAGATCTTTGTGAGTTCAAGGCCAGCCTGGTCTACAGAGCGAGAGCCAGGAAAGGTGTAAAGCTACACAGAGAAACCCTGTCTCGAAAAACCAAAAAAAAAAAAAAAAAAAAAAGGAAAAAAGAAATCGAGCAACTAGAGTTCTGTGGGAATATATATCCAGGTACATTAAAACCTATGTTATACTTTAGCAATATTTGTGAGAAAGAAAATCAACATTAAATCAAAATATAAAGTTGATTATGCATGCATTCATTCATGACCATAATTAACTTAAATATTCTAATAGATTTATTTTACATGAGACTTTGCTCTATGTGCTTGGAGCTGTACCTCTGATCACAATGTGAGAACTTCCATGTTCTTATGGAACTCATGATCTAGCATTGTTAATGAGAGAAGAATGAGAGGTGTGCAATAAGAATGGTCTGACAGAGTGGGACTGTACCAGAATTGAATGGCACTGAAACGTCAATAAGCTTAGATAGTTGGAAGTATTTTGCTATCAGCTTTAATAGACAGCTGCATGGAAAGAAGTCCTGATGTGACTGAGAACTGGGGATTTCTACTTTCCCTTACTCTTATTGGGCAGAAGTAGAGAATAATTCTCCAAAAAGCATTGTATGAACTTAGCACAACAGGAACAATAGCTTCATGTCTGTGTAAGTGAAGGCTGGAATCCAGTGCAGTGTGCTGCAAACTGATCATGGTTTTACATTGGAGGCATTGTTACACTCGGGAAGTTAACTGCTTTTTGTTTGTGTTTTTATGAGTTTGTGGGACATGAGAGACTTGGCACAGCTTCAGGCTCAATTCCTGTAGAGTGATTAGGAGAAGCACACTGTAAACTGCATTATTCTCAAGAACTACCTTGTTATCTTCATCCTTCTAGTGAACAACAAATGCCCTTTCCTCCCCATCCCACACAAAGATAGACTACTTGGACTTTTATCGTGATCAGAAAAGGTACCTGAAAAATTATAGCAAAAAGCTATCTTTCTTTTATAGATTTCTACAATGTACTCAGGATAACTGAAATACCAAGATTGTATCTGCAGAGAATGAGCAGTCTCCTCAAACTCTCATATCTCTAATGGCCTGGAAGAGAAAACAGAAATGCCCCAAGGATGGCATACATTATCCCAGGACTCATGTGAAATAAACAACTTGCAACCCAAACTCAAGATGAACACTTAAGACCCAGGCACGTCATTAATCGATTTATGCATCAACTATTAATGAAGAACATATTATATATCAGGCATTCAGGAGTGAGTTTTTCAGCAGAGTCCAGAGGCATCAGTTGCCCCTGGAGCTCGAGTGAGAAGTGACTGTGAGCACCTGACATGGGTCCTCAGAACTGAACTTCAGGCCTCTGCAAGAGCTGTGCCAGCTCTTAGCCACTGTGCAGTCTCCCCAGCCCAGTTACACATATGTTAAGATGGGGAGTGAAAGAATAGTGTTTGAGGATGCAGTGCAAGCCAGAAAAAAATGGAAATTTCCTTAAAATATATAGCACATCTTTTTTTTTTCTTTTATAGACTAAGATGGGCAAAAGGATGATTCTTAACCCATTTCCTACTTATAATCCCCCAGTCTTCCTAACTCAAACTGGATAGAATATTTTATTTGCCTGTTATTAAAAACAAGATAACAAGGGTTTGTCTATGGGAAACTATAAAAGACAAGAGTCAGTAGAAATATTAGTGAACTCCCTGGATGTTTTCGTCTTTATGTCTTTATTGTTCAAACAATGGAATCTTGAGTCAGAAGAATGGGGATTACTCACGTCCTCTCAGTTTAAACATAAGAGTGACAGAGTTGGAATGAATTCTAGATTCCTGTCCTCTCGACTAAAAGTTTAAGAGAGCCACTGGAACATTCCTCTGATTAATGACTTGACTCAGAGGATGCCAACTATTCAAAGACAAAAATATGACCATGAGGGCCAACTTGTCTTTGAGGCTATTTGATTGAAAAGAAAACAAAAAACAAGAGAACAAAAGGAATCTGGTTTCTTCGTTAGCCCAGCTCTGTGGTCCAAGCCTACGGGAGTCTGTGTTAGTTATCTTCTTTTGAAAAATTCTCTTTCTTCCTTACAAATCAATTTGCTGCTTGACAAATAAACACATAACGTATAAAGCCAGCTTAAAGGTTGGTATAACTGAAGAGAAAGCATGAGTTTATTAGCAAGGGACCACAGTCCACCCAAGCTGCAGCTCTGGAGCAGGACATCTACTTACAGTGTTTGATACATGATCCCACAGGTCTGCCATACCGTGACGTCATGGATATATGGACAAAGGACATCAAAAGGAAACTGTAGGGATCCAAAACCATCTTACATCTCTTTCCCATTATGTCTTTTTTTTTTCAGTCTTAACAAAGATAGAAACTGACTTGTTTTGATCAAAGTGATCTCAATGTATAGCCACACATTATAATTATTCCTTTAACAGAAATGCTCTATATTTGTTAGCATATTTCCTTATGAGATTTGTAAGAACAACTGAAGCAACTACTTATACTTAAATACTAAAATATTATTTTACATAACCTTAAAGTCTGTCATAAGTTAGCTTATGCTGTGAGATTTTAGAGGGCTTATCTGTGGAAGGGAATGCAAGGTAGAAGTTGACTTTATATGAAAGCTTTGTTCTGTAAAAGGGTGTTTTTCTAGTATAGGACACTGATGTATGAAGATATTCTTTCATCCAACACTGGGTAGATTTCTCTTCAGAGGCAAATCAGAAAGGGAATTTCAACACCACTCCTAGAATCATACTCAATGTCCTCAACAATCCCCTCTAAGTCTGATATGTTAACTTGAGCGAGGATTCCACAACATATACCTTGTTGCAGTTCCACATGACAGATATTAAATGTGCAGCCAATAAAACTATAAAATTTAAAAAGGACTTTGGATGTTTTTGTAAAGGTAGGCATGAGGTTGTTAACCTCACTTAAATGTGCTGAATGCTCTCATTATTTTGGAACATCATCTTTCTCCATTGTACTATATAGCATATATATCTGTATATTGTTATCTCCCTGTACACACACACACACACACACACACACACACACACACACACATACACACACATACACACACATATATCCTGTCTGGAGTTTGTAAATAATTCATGATATTTCTCATTATAAAACCAAAAAGTCAATTTAAAAAGTTAGTAAAATATTTATGGAAGCTGGGGACTATAAAAACTTGGACTTTTTAAGGAGAAAAGGCAGCAGCATTCCTCATATGCCTCTTTAAAAAAAACAATTTAAAAACTTACATTTTTCAAGGAGAGATGATTCCCACAAATAAAACTTGAGTATGCAACACTGTCCACCAGGGTGGATGCCTGCCACTCAACCCACTGTCATGCCGCCAGCTATCCTGACAAAATCAGAGGGAAAATAGAGTTAGGCTGATGGGTTTACCGAAGGCTGTCTGCATGAGTGACAGATGTTTGTGCCATAATCACGTTATGAGCACTCAATTTTTATTATAGAACAATTGCTTCTAATAACTTTTATGTTCATGATCAATGTGTCACAAATTCACCTGAATTTCAAAAATGATCTAAGAAATCTGAAGAAGTATTCTTCTGTTGTGTTTCTCTTGATACATTCAATAACAATAAAACATAACTGATTTGAGCATGTACAGAACTGAGGATTCTGACAATCTGAGAGATCTCAAATATGTCCCAAATCTGCCTGGTTCATAGAAGACCTGACATCATAGCCTGGATGATTATCCATCATCAGCTGCTGTTAGTAGATAGTGTGATTAATAACTGCAATTCAAGCATGATGGGGAGCGCTGTGATCTTTATTGACTCTGTGAACTGGCAACGCTATCTTTTCGTATGGTTGGCACTCGATTTGTGCTGCTTTCAGTTATTGATACAGCCCATTACTATTTCGATTGTGAGACCATTCCCTTTCTATGAACTCAATAGCAAATATTTGCTGAAGCAAGAACAATTTTTGTTCATTTCACAGAATTACTTGCAGTCCATGATTGTGGTCTTCTATTTCATTCACCAACAACTTTGTAGAAACTGTTGATCTCTACTTGGCAGTCATTTAATTTAAATAAAATGGTTTTACCTTCTTCTTTGGACTACATCACTTATGATAAGGATTTTAGGCCTTTCTTCCTAACTCTTTAATATTTCTATTTATTGTATCAACATTTCAGCTGAATGTTCTTAATAGACTTGCAAAATATTATCTAAGATAATGTAAATTTGACTGCAGCATAATTAAATCTACTACATTTTCTTTTCAGTGTATTTATGTAATACTTTTTAAATGTTGGTTATATACATAATAACATGTACACATATATTAAGTTGGTGTGTGCTAAAGATGAATTTATATAAATTAAATGTCTTCCTACATTGATTCTGAACTTCTAACAGTCAGTCTGAAGAAACTGATTTTTATTTCAGAAGTTTAGTGAATAAAGTATCTCAAGAAGAAATAGTTCTGCTGTATTTAAGGTTGTGTCCAAGTGAACATAAGATGACTAATTATCCATTCATTTCTTGGCTGTGAGGGTTTACTGCAAACAGTAGCTTCATAGTGTTATCTAGTAGTGAGAAAGAAAAGAAGTCATAGTAGCCAATACAAAAGACAAATCCCAAAGGCTGTTTCCATGGAAGAGCAGAGAATATGGCAACAGACAAAGAGAATGTGAACATACAAAGCTTATTGGTAGAGGCAAGGGTAGCTAGGGAGTAGAGTGGTGGAAGAGTGTATGTCTGCCATGTGCAAAACCTTAGGTTTGCTTCCTGGTACTGGAAAACATAGATTTAAACTTGAAATGAAGAAGGCATTTTTGCTAAGACAAATTTTATTTATGCATACTGAGGATGATGGTGGAAGAGAATAGGATTCATTATAGGAATAAAATCCTTGAGAAAGTGAAAAATAGTTGGGTCATAATGTTCTAAATTGCTCATAATATAATTATGTTTGCTCTGCATTGTCTCTTTAACCTCTCAGGTGAGCTTATGGAGATGTCTATTCTTTAATCTTCTGTTGTCTTACCTAGAACAGAACAATACAACAGACATGCGAAGTGAATGAACAAATGAATGGTAAATGCATAAATAAATTGAGTATCAGTGTTTGTTCTATATGGGGATGAGGGCTGTTTTTTCACTGTGACTTGAGAAAAGCGAGGTGCATAAGTAAAAGTAACATAGCTGATGAAAATGCATGGTGCTCTTACTAAATGACTTCCACCAAATCAGTGAAATAAGATACACAACAATAACCTTAAGGAAAAATAAAAGATAAAATCAGGAAGAACCTTCCATAGAATAACATGAAAATGCCCAGAGATGGATTATAAGAGAAAACCCCATTTTTAAATGATTGGGGATTTGATTTGGGCTTGCCAAATATCTGATTCATGAATTGCAAAGAGAGAAAATAGGGTAAAATTATCAACTAAGAATTGGAATAAATGAGTTAAATTGATGTTGATTAAGGTGAATAATCATCATTAAATTTTTCATAATCACAGGGGTAAAAGGAAAAGCCTCAAACCTTGCAGGAAACCCAGCCATTTCTCAGTCGAATTCTCATAAAAACCAGGAGACTCTGCAAAACTACTGGCAGCTCTATGGATATAGTCAGGGTCAAATATCCTTTGAAACACTTGTCTGTAAATTCATGGCTAGTGTAGCCCTCGACCATCATCAAAAAGCCTTCTTTTCACAGTAGATAGCAATTAATAGAGACTCTCAACTGTTGAAAATGCAGAGAGTAAGAGGCTCGTATACGGGACATCTGTATCACACCTTCTCACCTTAAGGCTCAGAAATCATTCTGGAAAGGGGAGCTATGAGATTGTAAGGGCCAGAGGTTGCATTTTCTGGACATGACAAGACCACTGCACAGAAGACATCACAGCAGCTGTGACTGCATGCATTAGAGCTATAAAAGGTGAAGGAAGTCAAAAGTAGCCTGTACAGGAAGATGCACACGAAGTCACACCCATGCCTAAGCTATTGATGTTTGATGGTTGCTGGGAAAGGGAGAGTCAGTTCTTTAGGGATGTGGCTGTAGCATGAATCTTAAAAGGTCTCATTAATAAGACAAACCTGGAGCTGGGTATTGGGGTGAACGCTGGAAGATCAGAGAAGCAGAACAAGCCACAGCCATCTCACCTTGCCAATTCCTCAGCTGATCCTGTTTCCTCAGACTGGAAGCCTCTGTGTTCTCATCTGAATGGCTCTCAGCTGAACTGCTGCTAAAAGTCTAAAAGCTTAACCAGCCTAGTTCCTGGTTTTCATGCCTTATATACTTTTCTGCTTTCTGCCATTACTTCCTGGGATTAAAGGTATGAGTCACCATGCCTGGCTGTTTCCAGTGTGGCCTTGAACTCACAGAGATCCAGATGGATTTCTGCTTCTGAAATGCTAGGATTAAAGGTGTGTGTGCCACCATTTTCTGGCCTCTATATCTAGTGGCTGTTCTGTTCTCTGACCCGAGATAATTTTATTAGAGTGCACAATATTTGGGGGAACACAATACCACCACATGTGGCTACTGATAGGTTCCTTGTGTTCTAGTGGATAATGCAGCACAAATCCTAATTGGTCTTAATAATAAAAACCCAGAGCCAGATATTGGAGCAGATGCTAAAAGATCAGTAATGGAGCCAGCCATTAGAAAGACTTCTTACCTCTGCTGAATCATCAGCCTGAAAGGGCCAAGTTCCTGTCTCCACTCCGCCTTATCACTTCATCTCTGCGCCCAGCCATATTACTTTCTGTTTCCTCCTCCCAAGTGTTGGGATTAAAGGTGTGTTGCTGGGGATGTCTTTCTGTATTCTTTGAATATATTGCTCTGATTGATTGATAAATAAAGCACTGATTGGCCAGTCGCCAGGCAGGAAGTATAGCATAGGCAGGACAAGCAGAGAGGAGAATTCTGGGAAGTGGAAGGCTGAGTCAGGAAATGCTGCCAGCTGCTGTCATGAGAAACAAGATGTAAAGTACTGGTAAGCCACAAGCCATGTGGCAACTTATAGATTAATAGAAATGGGCTAATTTAAGATATAAGAACTAGACAGCAAGAAGCCTGCCATGGGCATACAGTTTATAAGTAATATAAGCTTCTGTGTGTTTACTTGGGTCTGAGCCGCTGCAGGAGCCAGGTGGACACAAGAAAACACCAGCTACAAATGGTGCCCAATGTGGGATGAGAGTTTCTACCTAAAACCTGAGAAAGCTTTAAAAAGGGGTTCTAAAATGGAGCCAAGAGCAGCTTCCTAGTTTTCTGTCTCAGGACAGCCAAAGCCTGCAGGCTTGAGCTACTCTACGCAGGTTCATGGCGTGCAGGCTTGGCCTACAGCATGGTGGGAATGAGGCATCTGCAAGCCCCACATTATGCTGCTTGGTGGATATAGTTTTTGCTAGTTAAAAAAAAAAAAAAAGGTTTCTGGGCTACATGCTGCTTTGATAGAGGCATAGACCCACTGCCTCCCAGAGTCCGGTGGTGAGCATGGTTCCTCCAAAGCTGGTGGTAAAAGTAGTTCTGCCATGTTGAAAAGCAAAGGTGGGCAGAGCCAGCTGCCTTTTCAGTCTTAGTAATGCTGTGGTTTAAAGTAAGTGGTCCACAATAAGACAGATTCAGATGGAATAGTTTACAATGTGTATAGAAATGTACGTAGGCTTGGAAGAGAGATAAAAAAGTAATATATACAGTTATATAACGAAATAGATAGTTTTAAAAAAATAAAGTCTTTAAAGAGAAAGTAAAAGTAATATAAAAAAAGCCATGAAAAGGTGGATATCACTCAGAGAATCTGGATTGTGTTGTCTTTGGGATTTTTAACTGCAGAAAGATATTTGATTGTAAAAGCTGCTGAGTTAAATCAATATATATATATATATTTTTTTTTAAAGGTATCTTAATTTAAAAGCTTATGTCTAAGGATATGTTGCTTTGGAAAAGAGGTTCTGCTTTTTTTCCCACAGAAGATGAGAACCTGTGGATTGTTTCCAGGCTAATATGGTTTGACCAGCCAAGATCCATGAAAGGTCTCCAATGACACCATGGCCCAGATGAGCCAACATCCAAATAGCTTCAAGGCAATTGGCTCAAAAAATACAGCCTCACAGACTATTCCAGTCAGGACTTGACCATAATTTTTAATTTTCTCAGGATTCCCATAAGAATACAGCTTCCTCTATCAAGGAATTAGCCTTGAAAACTACCCCCACATTTCTAAAAAAAAATGGATTATGGATGTTTGTCTATGTTTAAGTTGTTGGTTGAAAATTGTTATTGGTTATAGTCAATCTCTTTCTAAAAGAAGAAAAGGGGATATGATATGGAAATATAGGCTATAGATATGATAGGATAAAAGGGTAGATTGTTGAACCTACTTTTAAAGAGCAATTTGCTTACAATGTTTTACATTGGTATAGATTTTAGTTTATTGATACAAATTTAAAGTTAATTTTGTTATACTGTATATATATTTCTACTCTTGTTTGAGATATTATGTTTATGTAACTCATTTAGATTGTAATTTATAATTAAAAATACAGATTAATAATTAGTCTTTTGTGATAGTCAAACTTACAGTCATGTTAAGTTTTCTAGGTATACATAGATATAATTCAATTAGGTAGGTAATCTTCAAACACTTCAAAGACCTACAGAATACGGCATTTAAAATGTTTTAAAAATTTAGACTTTCTGGACAGTGAGACATGTCTGCTCCTGGCAGCACTGATTTACTTCAGAGAGGAGGATGAGCATCAAAGACACTCTATATGGAGTTTATCTTCTTCTTGACAAAAATAGCCATTTGGGCAAGAAACTGTTCTTGCCTGGACTTCTTGATCTACTGGACATGCAGGACCCATAGAAAGGTGACTACTGAACTTTGCTTGGTGAAATGGTCCTTCAGGTTCCTGCTTAGCAGAGGAAACTGCCAGACATTCTACAGGACACAGAGAAAAGTAACTGAGAGACTCTAGGCCTGTGGACTAAAGACAGATGCCCCAACTTTACAGAAGAACTTTGGATGACTGTCCAGGCTGCCAGCTGTCTCTGTCTACTCTCGCAAGACTCCCAAAAGTTACTTGCATCCTTCTCCCATTTCTCAGGTATTACTATATCCTTCTGAGGTCTTTGATGTAGTTGAAGACTATATAGTTATAATTTCCTTAGTTATGATAAAAGATAAGTTAGATATAAAACCTCAGACTCACAAATATAAGATAGATAGGTTATCTTATTTAATTTTGCCAAATACAAATAGACTAGATATTATAAATGGACTAGATATTGTAACTATAATTCTTGCTTGATAATTGTTTCGTTATATGTAATTTTACTATGTTAAAGTTAAAACTTTCCTTTTTGAAAAAAAGAAAAGGGGAAGTGCTGGTGATGTCTTTCTGTATGCTCTGAATGTGTTGCTCTGATTGATTGATAAATAAAATGCTGATTGGCCAGTAGCCAGGAAGGAAGTATAGTATAGGCGGGACAAGCAGAGAGGAGAATTCTGGGAAGTGGAAGACTGTATCAGGAGACGATGCTAGCTGCCGCCACCATGAGAAGCAAGATATAAAGTACTGGTAAGCCACAAGCCACGTGGCAACTTATAGAATAATAAAAATGGGCTAATTTAAGATATAAGAACTCTAGTGGCTAGCTCCATACTCTAATCTCCAGGCAAGCTTTATTTGTGGGAGTACAAAGAAAATATCACCACAGGATAGACCAACACCCCTGTAATACTGGCAGTACTAAGTTGACTCAGTGGGCTAAAAATGAGTGTATGGAATTGGGAGAAAGAAGGGGCAGAAGGGACCTGGGTACAAGAGTGGAAGGTATTGAGAGGTAGATTTATTCAAAACACATTGATACATGTTTGAAGTTCTCAAAAAATCAGTCAAAAGTATATTTAAAATATTAGATGCTAGACAAAACAAAGGTAATAATTTTAAATTCTGAGTGCAAATTAGTTACACTGTAGAATCCCACAACCAGAAAAAGTATTAGTTTCCTATTAGGAAATGAGGTTGGGATAAAGACTTTGTCAGATATACAAGTTTTCAGTAAACCACTTCTTTGTATACTTTATCAGGCATGTAATAAATTGATATAGTGAAACAGGAAGGTAGTCATGTGAGCAAAGACCCTGTAGATGCAACATTGACATCAGAGATTTGAGAATGGTAGAGGCTTCATAGGTGAAAATGAAAAATTCATATTGCTTAATAAAATCAGAGACTGCAGGAATTCACATGTGCAAAGTGAAATGATAAATCAAACTAACATTTGAATACCTTTTAAATGTAAGTATACTTAATGGCTACTAGAAGTAACAGATTTAACTGATTTTTAGGCATAAGTGTACAAATAAACAAAATGGATTTAACAGTTAAAACCATATAAAAGGAAAAGAATAATAAATTATGTGGTTTAGAATTGTATTACTTTATGCATATTTAAAATGGGATGGTGCAACTAGAGACCTAACCCTTGAAGAGGACCTTAGTTTGGTTCCCAGGAATCATATTAGATGGCTCACTGCTGTTTGGAACTTCAGTTCCAAGGGATCAGATATTATCTTCTGGCCTCAGAGAGTACTTGCACTCACCTATACACACACACACACACACACACACACACACACACACACACACACAAACATAAAATAGATGAACTCATAGTCACCATAACAGCATGCACAACACAGATATGTAAACTCAATTAAGCAATATCCATGCATTTAAATGGGAGGTGGGTATGAAATTCCCAAACTTAACTGAAAAGTTTTTGGCAATTAGTGTAGACTTGACTGGAAAAAAATGAAACAGAAAGAAAAAAGAAAGGAGGAAAGAAAGAAGAAAAGAAAAAGAAAAGGAGAACACAAAGTTGAGTCTGCAAGGAAAGGGAGGAGTTGGGGAGGGGTGAATATAAACAAATACACTGAGAGAATTATCCAAGAGTCACTGGGAAGATTGCTGAGTGATTAAGAGCTCTGGCTGCTCTTCAGGAGGATCTGTCTTTGATTCCCAGCACCCGCACGGTCATTCACAACTATCTGTGACTTCAGTTCTAGGAGTTATGATTCTTTCTTCTGCCTTCTTGGGCACCATGTTCACAGGAGGTGCACAGACATATGTTCAGGCGACACACCACACACACATACACACAATAAATAAAATTAAAATCTCATGAATGCTTAATGACTATCTAAACTAAGCATTACTTTATGATGAGAAGTGGAAACACATATAGGGCAGAGGTGCCTACATAAGACAATCACGGGACATCTACCACAGCTTTATTTGGAGATACAGACCAGAGGCCAGGAGGTATGCAACTAGAGATGATCTTTTATATAAATATGAGCATGTATATTTTCCATAAAAGCATTTTGACATACAGTTACTTATTTGAATGTCTTTGCACGTAACAGTAACCACGACTGTGCATTGATGAAGACCTCAAAATAGCTGTCCGTATTTTCTCATTAAATATAATTTAAAGAATATAATATATTAGTTATAGCACACAATTATATATCAAGAAAAATGTTCAATTTATGATGAAGATAGGATAAAAAATATGGACAGAAATGGAATTTCTAAAAAAAGCTGTGTAGGCATGTCTGTATACAGGCAGTTCTACACTTTATACACTAAAACACACTTCTACACACAGATGCATGCATGACCATTAACACTTCATGCTCAGTTACATCCCACATAAAATTTAAATATCTGTTTAAACTCTGTTGTCCTACAGGTTAATGATCAGTTGGCAACTGTAAATGAGTAGAGAATTACAGGTAATTTTTACAGCTATTTTGGTTGCAGGTGCCTGTATAATTTGTATTTATAGAAAAAATAGAGGTAGTTATTAATAAAGTGATTGTAAAACTGATATCAAGACTCAGTCTTGAAAGAAATTTAAGTAGAAGTTTGAGACATTAAGTGTACAGTTTAGAGATTTTTGATCCATTTTGATTTGTGCATTATTACAATCTAGATCTAGAACTTTTTTACCACTCTAGAAATTTTATTCATGATCTGTACCAAACAATTCCTTCCCCTCAGGTTTAACATTACTCTGATTTTCCGTGTGTGTGTGTGTGTGTGTATGTGTGTGTGTGTGTGTGATTATATGTATATATATATATATATATATACACACACACACACACACACACACACACACATGCATATATATATATATATTTCAGATTATAGATTCAGGATACACATTATAGTATGTTTGATTTTACAGATTCACATGCATAGATCTATACGCTATTCCTTTTATCAAAGTATTGATGTTTGGTTTCATCCATGTTGCTAGGTGTAGTAGCCCAGAAAGGTTCAGTTGATTTTCTTTCAAGAAACAAGTAATTATTTGCTGCTAACTTTGTGGTTAGCTCACAGCCTCAGGATATTAGTGTCTACAGGTTCTACTTCAGCCTTACACTATGCTTCATTGTAATTTAGCAGCACCTACCCAGTGGAAAAATGAAGTGAATTTGGGTGAGCTCATAATACAATTTGTCAGAAGGCCTGAGCCAATGATTGAGCAAAGCCTTAGTATAGCAGCAACTACGACATCACCTTCCCATGACCCAAAGTCAGGATTGGCTTATGGGTACCTTTGCTCTGAGTCTTTCCATTGGGCTGGCAGAGATTCGTCAAAGAGAAGGGCAGCCTAAGTGTCCTAGATGAGTGCATTTTCTATTTTACCACTTAGTTTTAGTCTATTTTGTGCCACTGTATCACACACTTGGAAATGTATAAAGAACATGTCACATAGCATCATAACGGAGTTGAAAAGGCCCAAATCAAGGCAGTGGCACCAAGTGTGTGCCTTTTCCCTGTGTCCTTAGGTGAAAGAGTGAGAATGTGCATTTGAATGTACCTTGCAGCCCTCTCACATCAGCATTAGCTCACTGAAGAGAATGGAAACTTCTACCCATTCACCTCCTATGAGGCTGATCTCCCAAACCCTGCATTAGAGATTACCTTCCTAACACAGGAATGTGAGAGATCACAAGATTACACTTGTACAAACCTCCGCCATAGCATGCACTTCCAAGAAGCCCCAAACCAGGATACTGGACAAGTTAATGTTTCCTTAGACTATTCTGAAAGCAAGAACATGTCTATTCTCTTGCAGTGTGGAATAATTCAGTTATTTGTGTTGTGCATAAAATTCTTTCTGCTTAGTTTTTGTGACCTACATTTTCATTACTTTTGGGAGTTGCTGGAATATCGGGTAGCTGTATAGATGGCTTTGTAAGGAATTGCTAGTATTCTAAAGTAGTTTTAGTATTTTACCTACTCCTACCCACAATGCAGTAGTGTGCAAATAACATCATATCCTAACCAAATTTGTTGTTGAGAACCTAAAATTTTAGCTCTACTAGAAGGTAAAAGTGCTGTTATGTGTATTTTCCATTTACCGTTGCTTGAGGTTGATATCATTTCATTCTTTTATGGAGTATCCTCTGAAATCTTTTGTCTGTTTGTCTTCATTACGGGATTGTATTTCCTTATTCTCTTGTGAGAAGTGTTATGCAATGTGTATGCAAGTCCTTCTCATATACATAGGTTGTGAATGTTATGTCTCAGAAGGGCTTCCTCATTTTCCTTAGTATTGTCTTTACTGAAATTTTTAATTAATGAAAATATTTCTTCATTGCTTCCTTTACTGAATATTGCTCTTGATGTCCTGTTTAGATTTTTGCAAGTCCACATTGAGAAGATGATCTTTCTTTTTCTCTAGAAGAAGATTTTCCATTTTAGTTTAAGCCTTTACATATATAATCCGTTTCACATTGATATTTGCTTACCAAATGTGGTGGCATGACTGCCTTGATATATTTTCTTATGCATTTATGTATTAAGTTCAGTAATATTTGTTGGAATATTTTGTGTTCCTTGATAGTCTCAGAGGCTTGGTTCTACAAGTGCACTCAACTGTTCACATGCCCTTGAACCACCACAAACTGGCAGCTGCAGCAACTTTATAAGAAGTCAGGGTATTAGACACTGTTGTCTGAATATCTTATTTTTCTTCTAAAATACTATTTAGGGTCCATCAGGCTTCTATATGGAGTTTAGAAATTAGTTTGTCCTTTTTAACAAAGGGATGGATTTTCATTAGAATTACATTTAAAGCATGAACTAAATTGCAAATAAGGAATAACTTTTTTGTATCTTACAATTCATGAGCTGACATATCTCTCCATTTATTCACAATTTTAATTTCTCTCCATGGTATTTTGTAATTTGAAATATGGACATCTGCCTTCTATCTCACTGGCTTTATTCCTTAGCACAGTATGCTTATGGTACTTTTGCAAATACTATTTCTTAAGTTTCATTTCTAAATTTATGTCTTTAGCGTATGGAAACTGCTGAAATATTGCCTGGCTGGGTTTGCTTCTCATTTCTGTCAGCCCCATTGTTGATTTCTGATAGTTTCACAGATAAAATGGTATCCTGTCATTTGTGAATAATGAGAGTTAACTACTATTCATTGCTACATGAAAGTTTAAGTGGACACCCTTGCTTATCCATAACATTTCATTATCAGATGTATCATGGGGGAATAAACTGAAGTCTTTCAAGAACTGAACAAATAGCAGAATTTCTAATTCTCAGAGAACTTTAAAAATTTTTAGAATATGAGGCTTTAAATTTCACTGAATCTCTTTCCATTTTTCATAACACCTGTTTACCATCAGATAGTGAAATTAATCATTTTGGGCCACGCAATTCTATGCTCTTTAATATATCCAAAGAATGGTGGTATTTTTACTGCTTGTGAGTTCTAGCCTATTTTTATTATATATAGAAATCCTGCGACTCTGGAAGGCAGGAGCCATAGTAACATGTAAACAGAGTAGCTAGATGTTTTCTTGCTCTGACATAAGTCAGAAAGCACTCAGTCGCACACATTTACACAGCATGTCCGTGCAGTGTTGCTGGTTTGTTTATTAATATAATAGATTAAGGAGAATGTTTATTCAATCAAGGTGTAAGATCCAAGAAAGAGAAACCCTTTCTCATGCCCAAAACGTCACTGCAAATTATCACTAGCCATGTATTACTATAACCTTATACAACATCTATAAAGAAAGTGACGGGGCCTGTATCTCAGTGGTAGAATTCTTGTGTTACAGTGCTCAATGTCAGCCTTACCCCCAACACTAGGAAAATATGTCCACCAACTAGCAAACCCCTACTTCTGGCTTGACCACTAGGGACTAGAACAGAAGTGTGTACCTCTCTGGTAGGACATTCCCCTCTCAATCACTCAGCCATTTTCAGGTAGAAATCTCTGCAATGTCTGAGCCTCCTGAAGCCTCTGCACATTCCCACAGTATTCCCCAGGAACCAAGTGCTAGCCTCCGCTGTGGGAAGACTTATTAGGACCCGAGATTATCTAAAGGTAACACACCTTGAATTCCTTCTGCAGCTTAGAGACCACGACTGGTGATTCCACAAGTGGGGTAACTAAGTTCATAAAAGTGCAACCTAGGACATGGGCGGTAATAACAAAGTGGGATCCCCTTACACTCCTTTCCATGATGCTGTTTGGGAGTAGACAATGCTACCTATTCATCAAGTGAAAAATCCAACAACATTATGTTTCATTTCTTTACATCTATCCCTTCAATGTAGGGGCACTCATGTTTGTAAAAGAATATTACTAAAGCTTAAGTCACACAGTGAGTGACCTTCACACATTGATAGTGGGAGTCTTTAATACCCCACTCTTACAAACAGACAGGACATCCAGAAAAAAAAAACTAAACAGAAAATACTGGAACTAACAGGCATTAGAAACCCAATAACAGATATTTATAGAACATTTCACCCAAGCCCAAAAGAATATGCCTTCTTCTCAGCACCTCCCAGAACTTTCTCCAAAATTGAACACATACTCAGTCACAAAGCAAGTCTCAACAGATACAAGAAAATTGAAATAACCCCTTGAATCCTGTTAGACCACCACAGATTAAAGCTGGATTTCAACAACAACAGATACAACAGATGCAACAGAAAGCCTACAAATTCATAGGAACTGAACAACACTCTACTAAATGAAAACTGGATCAAGACATAAATAAAGAAATAAATTAAAGACTTCCTAGAACCCATTGAAAATGAAAATACAACATACTCAAACTTATGCGACACAATGCAAATGGTGCTAAGAGGAAAGCTCATAGCACTAAGTGCTTACATAAAAACAAAACAAAACAAAAAACTGGAGAGATCTCATACTAGCAATTTAACAGTATACCTGAAAATTCTAGAACAAAAAGAAGTAAACATACCAAAGAGGAATAGACAGTAGGAAATAATTAAGTTGAGGGCTGAAATCAATAAAATAGAAACAAAGAGAACAATACAAAGAATCAATGAAACACCTCATCTTTAAAATATTTGTCTATTTTATATGTACAGGTGTTTTGCCTGTGTGTATGCTTGGGAACTGCTTGTGTGTCTGGTGCCCCTGGAGGCCAGAAAAAGTACCAGGTGCTCATCAAATGGAGTTATGGATGGTTGTGAGCTGCCAAGTAGGTGCTTGGAATCCAGTCTGTATCCTTTGAAATAGCAGCAAGTATTCTTATCCACTAAGCCTTCTCTCCAGTCCCTAGCACTCTATTTTATAAAATATCAAGAGACTTTTTTCCTCCCTCCCTCCTTCCCTCCCTCTCTCCCTCCCTGCCTTCCCCCCTCCCTGCCTTCCCCCTTCTTTCCTTCCTCTCTCTTCTCTCTCTTTCTTTCTTTCTTTCTTTCTTTCTTTCTTTCTTTC
>CABHPP010137097.1:8198-36135 GCA_902168425.1 Peromyscus attwateri | reverse complement strand
TTTTTTTATCTCTACCAAAGAGAGAGTTTCATGCAAAGAGTTGTCATAAATAAATTGTACTAGGATATCTACAAACTCCTTAAGTGTAAAAAAAAAAATCTTATTTCACTCACATTGTACCCCTCATAGCTTAGCATAAAATCTTGTACATATGACTTTCAATAAATATTGGTTGGATTGAATCCTATTTGAAAAAGAACTTTGAGAGTACTATATAAAAGATTGAGTATATCATAAGACAAGAAAGAGAGAAATGTTGATCTTAACTGTACCTGGAAGCATGTATGTCATTTTAATGTTTTCCCAACAGCTAAGGGATAATCAATCTCAAGAGACAAAAACATACTCTTTACTTCAAGGGAGACATAACATCCCACATAGATTTAGTGAAATAATATCCTATCCGTATCAAATGCCCTATAATTATGTCTTAGTCATATTTTCATTTTTTCCAATCTAAAATTTATTAAATAAAAGTGTCTACTATATTATGGAATTATATTATCACCTGTACCACTTAGTGTTCCTGTATTTTTAATAACTACAGTTATAATTATGTGCAGCCAATGATTAGTATTTATTATAGAAATGTAAAGATTCCTCTATAGAGCCTAAGAACAAGTCTACTGGTAATAATGATAATCTTTGTTTTCTTCCCCACCATCTTTCAAAACACACCTCCTTGATCCACAGAACATCAGCTAAGAGTTTGCATTTGTTTTCTTTTCTGTTTGGCATTCTATTATTTTTAAGCTTGCTTCTATAAAGGCTAAAGAATCTTTGTATTTTTAGTTTCAGCAACATAAACATTTTAATTTATACACAAATTTCCATTATTAACTGAGAAGCTGCTTGTGATTGACAGCAGCTGGGGGGAAGGAAAATCAGTTTTCTTTCATGAAGCGGCAGTGGGTAGATCAACCCCATTCCTGGGAAGGATTCATACACAGGAGTAGTTGGCCAGCACAACACGTCATTTTATTTTTGCTGTTGTTTTCTGCGTGTCTTTAAAAAATTATTTTTGGATTATGTTGAGAAAGGAAGAACATGAAGCTTAGGGTGGGGTAGGGTTCTGGTAAGAGGAGTTTGGGGAAGGGAAAGGGTATGGCCAAAATATATTGTATGAAAATTTTTAAATAAAAAAAGTCCAATTTACATCCCCACCTTTTGAATATTTCTACTTCATATCATATTCCTCCTCCAAATATACATTCCCTCTTTTATACACTTTTCATCTTTCACTTCTTTTATACACATGGTTATTCCTCTATATTCTGTCCTGGTGCAATTTGTGGATACTGTCTACTGAGGGACTTTTCAGACTGGTGTGATAGACAAGAATCATGTACTGAGAAGAAAATTGTATTTCAGTATTTGTGTTCAATAAAGAAGATTAGTATCCATACCAAGTGGGTCACAATCACCTATAACCACTTGTAACTCCAGTTTCAGGGGACCCAACAGTTTCTTGCCTCTGCATGTATGATACACATAAACTCGTGCATACACACACACACACACACACACACACACACACACACACACACACACAGAGTCAAAAATACATAACTTTTTAAAAGAAGCCATGCCATAATCATAGTGGCATGACACATAGCAAAGAGATGTAGAATCTCTCCTCAGACTTAATTATAAATGAGGGCATTTTTCAACCAAGTGTGATGACATTATCACTGTCTTAGTTTCCTGAGCCATGCTAAGTCATACATATTGAGAAGACTAGGACAGCAACAAAATACAATTTACCCTTTCCAAACCTCAAACATCTATCAGGCTGCCTGATCATTGTGAAAGCAACATTTCGAAAACAAATGAATGAGCTGAAAGAAACATTTAAAATAAGAATGGATTGAAGTAAGGGGAAAAGAGAGATATTTGGTACATGGATGGGATAGATGTATCAAGAATGTCAGAAAGAGTAATTCAGAGTTCCCAATTGTGGAAGAGGAACTTTCTAGTAGATAATGCCCTACTTGTGACTACTTAAGAGTCTAAGTCATTTGAAGACAAGGTAGAGCAAAAACAAATAATATTGAATAAAATGATACTGAGTGATAAAGATGGAGATGATTGCTGAGATTCAAGTGCTAAAGAAAGTGATGGAATTTTCATTCCTGAGACGTAGTATAGCACAGTAATTAATGTTGCAGACTATATTCAGAAGTGCACAAATTGCTCAACCTAGCCAAGCCTTAATATTATCAGCTGCAATACAAATATATTATTGTGTACCCCATAAGGTTGTTATCTGGTTTAAATTAAACAATGTAAACGATTCTCAGCACACGATAGCTTTTAGTAAGGTTTCAGTAAATGTTAACTGAAAAATGTAAGCAATGACAGCAGAACTAACCAGTAACAATGTGAGAGTTAGTTTGATTAAAACAAGAGAGAGATTGGGTATTTAAATTCATTTTATTCAGTGGATCCAAGCAAATGTATCTCAGAGAGTGGGAAAACACCTATCAATGTAATCATGAAACGCTTACTAGTAATCTTGGAGGGCTAACTTAATTCAGCCTGTGTTCTGCACAAAATACATGCATAGGTAAACTCTTACCGCTGATACTTTACTAAGGCATACAATCTCAAGAATCAAGAGTTAGATAAAGGAATAATGAGGCAGAGTGAAAACAAAGATAAGAAGCATGCTTTTTAACTGGCATAACTTCATGATAAGCTATCTATGTTATCTTGCCAGACCCAAGAACTGCAGTGCTCTTAAACACAAACAAGAGAGAATGTTTGTCTGGATCCATAATCCATGCCCTTCTCCCCCACCCAATCCCCAATTTCCCTCCTTGCTCTCTCTGTCTCAGTGTCTGACTGTCGGTCTCTGTCTCTGTGTCTTTTGGCCTCTCTCTGTCTCTGCCCCACAACCCCACCCCCACCCCAGTACACTATGTTCTGGCACAGCCCCAGCAAGTATTGTAAATGTCTGCTTTCTTGAAAACCTGGATTCAAGTACCTGAGAAATACTGTTTCATCTCATCCCTTGTGCTCACTGAATGTCAATGTGTGTTATAGTTCTACTATCACTAGAGATGGAGTTTGTGCCTTGTGTCAACATCAATTCATATATATATATATATATATATATATATATATTGAAAAAATATATATGAGAGATAGAGAGAATGTGTGAGAGAGACTTTAAAGTGTGAAAAAACCTCACTTTTGAATACGTATGCACAATTAATCATTGTGTCATATATATAGTTCTCTTTCCCTCTTTCTATACACACACACACACACACACACACACACACACACACACACATTCACAAGCACATGCCATAATGAACTCAGAGATAGTGTACGGGGGTTTGAGCAGTTATTATGAAACACAAAAACCTTTTAATTTACTTGTAGAGATTAAAAAGAAATATGTTGTTAGTCCTTTAGCTTTTTGTTGTCTAATATATTCATCAACAGCAACATATGTACTATACAGCACTTGATATGTGTTTATTCCAAACTGATGTGCTGTAAGTATAAGATATACATTGAATTTTGAATAATACTGAAAATAATACATGGAAAAATAATATGAAATTGTTTCTTAATATTTGGTTACTTGTTGGAGTTAAAGTATTTCAATTTATTGTCTTTTAAATAGAGCATAATAGTAAACTTATTTTATAAACTAATTTTATATTTGTATATTACTTTAATTATATAATAATATATAACTATAAGCTAATTTCACTTATTTTATTTTTCAGTTAAAATTATCTATTCAAAAACACTTTTTTTTTACTAATTTTGGCTCTATATTAAATTCACACAGGGAGTGATATTACACAGAATAATTTCTCAGAGCCCCTCTACAGGATGCAATCACCTCATTAGTTAGCGACAGATCAATTCATTAACGTCACAAAAGGCCCATAATTGGTATATTGTATATCAAAAATATTTTATGAGGCTTTCATACATCAGTTAAATATTTAACTGATATAAAATGATATTGTCTTTAAAGAACACCAAGCCATGACTTAATTTCCTTTCTTGTAAAATTCAGGAACATGATTGTTTGAAGTCTCTTTATTGACTGCAAAGTAGTTAAAGTAGCACCTGAGGGTTAGGGGTGTAGTTTACTGGTAGAGTACTTGCCTAGCAAGAGCAAGGTACTGAATGCTACTCTAGCACCAAGAAGGAAACCACCAGAGCACCTGAGAGTCTGCTGCTTTTCCAGATTTCATTTTCAGTGCCTAAATTATGCTGGAGATATAACAGAATGTCAGAGAGGTCTCCACGTTTCTGACAAGTTTTCAGTTGCTGAACTTTAAATTATTATCCAGAATGTAGACGTTTAAAAATGGTTTGGGGAGGCCAGCTGTGGGGCACCATACGTTAGATCCCAGTAATCAGGAGGCAGAGGCAAAGGCGGGTAGAAGTCTTTGAGTTCCAGGCTATCCAAGGCTATCTAGTGAGACTCTTTCTCAAGAAAAAAATGTGTTTGGAAGCATAAATACTCAAAGGAAACCCCTTAGTATTCTTAGCATTAAATCCATCGGGAGAAACAGTCTCTCGACACCACCCCCCCTTTTTTTTTCTCACAGAGCTAGGGATGAACCCAGGGTGGTAAATTCCAGCCGGGCATGCAGCCACTGACCTGGCCCCAGGTCTGATCTGCCTGATGATTTAAGAAGCCAGTCTTTTCTCAACAGCTTCCCAGTAAGCAATAAACTTCAAATTCATCTTCACATTTTCAATAACACAGAGAGGATCTGGATTGTATTTGCCCCTCCCTTCTTTCTGTGTCTTTATTTTGAAGACTGACTGGAATTGTTTGAAAGCAGGTAACAATTTAATTTGAATTCAGACTTCTTCAACTTCTTTACTATTTGCAAAAGCATCAAACAGGGCATCCAAAACCTCTCCTGCTATCATGAGAGAAGGGTTTTTGGTGGCAAGCTCCAGCAGAAATCACACAATGGTCTTGAGGTTTCAAGTATGCCATCTTCTTTGGCTAGAACTCTGCCAGGGATCTCCCAAATACCCAAATATTGACCACATTTACTCTAATCCTGATGCTACTTCTATGAATACTCTCTCTGCACAGTGTTACCAGCTGCTCAGGTGTCACATACTGTGACATATTCTTGGAGGCCATTGCTTGCAAAAGGGCCTTCAAAGCACCGTTTATGACTTCTAGAAAATCAGCAAGTTTAGCAAGATGTAGGGCATCCTTCTTGGAAGCTCCTTTTATTTTATTTTTATGTGTGTGTGTATATAGATGCATGTTCATTTATATTTAGGTACATCAGCATAGATGGTGTGTGGGCACATGTGAGTGCTTGCGTGTGGAGACCAGAAGAAAACCTAAAGCATCATTGTCAGAAACATCATCTCCTTCTTTGAGACAGAGAATCTCATTGACCTGCTCAGTTACGCTAGACTGACTGGCCAGTGAACCCCAGAGATTCTTCTATATGTGCTTCCTGGTGCCTGGCAGTTTTAGATGATCTCTGGAAGTCAAACTCAGGACTTCATGCTTGTGAGGTAAACACCTTACAGGCTGAACTGTCTCCTCAGCATCTCTGTGTCCTTTAATTATGTCATTTCTACATTGTCTGAACACATAAAGGTATCTCATATTTCTCTTGGACAGCACTGATTTTAGGCACTGTTGTGATTAGTGACACTATGAAAAATCTCAGTCATAGTAATGAAATCAGTATGGATTTTTTTTTTTTTTTTTTTTTGGTTTTTCGAGACAGGGTTTCTCTGTGTAGCTTTGCGCCTTTCCTGGAGCTCACTTGGTAGCCCAGGCTGGCCTCGAACTCACAGAGATCCGCCTGCCTCTGCCTCCCGAGTGCTGGGATTAAAGGCGTGCGCCACCAACGCCTGGCATCAGTATGGATTTTTATAACTGAAATTAAAGAAAACAAAGTAATCTTAGATTTAGAATTTGTGAAAAATAATATGTGTATATTAATTCAAATATCACAAGACCAAAATATGTGCAGTAAAAACTAAAATTTGTTGTCTTTGGTATTTTAGGGGATTTCACTACCAGGAAAATAGTAGTTTCACTTAAATTGTTTTGTCATTATGATATATAAGATTTATGTCATATATTTTCAAATTTGGATAATAGAAGATACACAAATCTATTCTTACACACACACACACACACACACACACACACACACATATGGTAATGTCATTTTTTACACTGGTATTGCCCAGAAATGTGCTTATATGCAAAAGTGTCTATCCTATATGCTCACCAAGACATAGCCAGCCCCTCACACTCCAGTGCTCATTGCAATGAAAATGCCAAAAAACTAATACCCTTTGGAGAATTGTAACCAGACCTAGAGTCTCATACTGTGATATCCAAAATGTCCAAATCACAATCATAAGTAAGTCAGCTTATATTACATTCACCAAATTTCAAATAAGATGAGGGAAATACCACAAGTCGACACAGGTAGTGGACTTTTCCTAACTAAAAATCTCTAGCATATGTAAAAAAATGCTAGGAAGAACAGTCGCAAGACAAAGTGTGACTTCAAATAAAATGCATCAAGAAAGAAGAACAACTGGGTGTTTTAGAATTAAAAATGATAATGACAAAAATAAATACAAACGAGAAAAGACCCAACTTCCTAAGATGTACTAAGTATCAGAATGGAGACTACAAAGAGCTGAGACAGAACGGCAGCAAGTGTGAAGACTGCAAATTCGACAAGAAGGAAAGACTAAAAAGGAAAGGAACTTAGCCAAAAGTTACCCATGAGACTATTAATAAAACACTAAACACTTATGGCTTTGAAGTTCCAGAAGGAAAATAGAAAAGGTGTGGTACTGGAAAATATTTGATAACTTCCCAAGATCCACTAAAATCCTACACATTTAAGAGATTGAATGAACCCAAAACATTTCAACCATAAAAGTTGAGTACACATTTGCGTACTCCTTGGGTTGAAGTTCTCCTTATAGTACCTCCTGTAGGGCTGGATTTGTGGACAGATATTGTTTAAATTTGACTTTGACATGAAATATATTGTTTTCTCCATCTATGATGATTGAATATGTTGCTGGGTATAGTAGTCTGGGCTGGCATCCATGGTCTCTTACAGTCTGCAATACATCTGCCCAGGCCTTTCTGGTTTTTAGAGTCTCCATTGAGAAGTCAGGTGTAATTCTAATAGGTCTGTCTTTATATGTTACTTGGCCTTTTTCCTTTGTAGCTTTTAATAGTTTTTCTTTGTTCTGTATGTTTAGTGTTTTGGTTATTATGTGGTAGGGGACCTTCTTTTCTGGTCTAATCTACTTGGTATTCTTCTTCTGCCTTTATAGTTATGTCCTTCTTTACTGTGGAATAATCCTTTTGTACGTTGTGAAAATGTGCTGCTCCCATTGTTAATAAAAAGCTGACTGGCCGATAGCTAGGCAGGATTTTTGGGGCAGAGAGAATGCTGGGAATAAGAAGGGCAGAATCTGAGGAGTTGCAAGTCAGATGCAGAGGAAGCAGGATGTGTTGAAAATGAAGTAACAAGCTATGAGCCACGTGGTAGAACTTAGATAAGAAATATGGGTTAATTTAAAATGTAAGAGTTAGCTAGTAACCAGGCTGATCTGTCTATCAGCCGAGCATTTATAATTAATAAGAAGTCTCCCTTTGGTTGTTTGGAGCGGCTGTCAGGGCACAGAAAGACTCTACCTATACTTCCTTAGGTTAGGAAATTTTTCTTCTATGATTTTGTCAAATGTATTTTCTGCGCCTTTGAGCTGAGATTATTCTTCTACTCCTATTATTCTTAGGTTTGGTCTTTTCATAGTGTCCCACATTTCCTGGATGTTTTGTGTTAAGAATTTTCTAGATTTAACATTTTCTTTGACCAATGAATCTATTTCATTTATTGCATCTTCACTGCCTGAGATTCTCTCTTCCATCAATTGTATTCTGTTGGTGATGCTTATGTCTGTAGTTCCTGTTCACTTACCCAGATTTCCCACTTCCAGAATTTCCTCTGTTTGTCATTTTTTTTATTTGTTTCTTTTTTATTGCTTTTATTTTCATTTCCATGTCTTGAACAGTTTCCTTCATCTGTTTGTTTTTTTCTTGGCTTTCTTAGCATTCTTTAAGGGACTTACTGATTTCCTCCAATTTTTTGTTTGTCTTTTCCTCAATTTCTTTAAGGGATTTTTTTTGTTCGTTTTCTCTTTAAGGTCCTCTCTCATCTTCATGAAGTTGGTTGTAAGGTTGTTTTCTTGTGCTTCAGCTGCATTGTGATGTTCAGGCCTTGCCATAGCTGGGCTCTGGTGGTGCCATGTTGCCTTTCTGTTTTTGATTGTGTTCTTATGATGTGTAGGAATTTGGGTTTGGAATCATTAGACATCTAGGTGTTGATTTCTGAGTTTGTCTTTGTTGGGATGTTTGTTTTGTCCCTTGGTTTCTGTTTCTTCTCTGGTCTTCTGGCCTACGTGGCCAGAGGTTCTGATTGACTAGTGAGTCACTTCAGGTCCAGTAGTGTATCTCTGCTGGGGTTTTTGTGGCCTGAAAGACCTCTGGGATTTTGGATACTCACTTTGCCTTTGTGGTTCTAAGTATATGTGTAGCCTCTGGGATTCTGGGTATCTGCTTCATGTTTTTGAAATGTCACCGTATGCTGTAGGAAGGCAGGTATGAAAGAGGGGGTAAACAGAAAGTTATAGCTATTTTCCAGGTTGGAGCTACAGTGATGTGGGGGTTATTGAAAGCAGATATTCACAATATAGTCTAAAGTTGTCAATATGGTTTTCTTATGGATGAAGGGATTGGAGATACAACATGTTTTCAAGTTCTGTGCTCAAAACTGTAGAAGTCTCATCTCATTGCAGTAGAAGCAAATGAGAAGTGGTCAGGTTATGGGTGTATTTGGAAGATTAAAGCAGAGATTGATAATAGTTTGAAATAGGGTGGAAAGAAGAAAAAATAAAGAAGTCTTTCAGGTTTTCATTTCTCACAAATGGGTATATGGAATTAATAAGTACAAGGTATGGAACAGTAGTAAACAAAAGGCTTTGAAGAATAATTAAAAGTTAACTCTTTTTACTCCGAATAGAAATACTTAGCAGGCAACTTTATATTAGTGTAGTATTCAGGAAAGGAAACAGTGTGTAACACTAAAAGGTCTTAAAAAAAAAACACAGGGCCAGAAACTGAGGTAAATGCTGAAAGATCAGAGAGACAAAGGAACAAGCCACTGTCATGTCTTACCTTTAGGACTCCTCAGGATGAAAAAGCCTCAGCTGAAAGTGACACTTAATGCTGAGAAGCCTTTAGTTCCTGTCTCCTCACTCCTTATGTACCTTTCTCCACCCAGCCATCACTTCCTTCCCAAAAACTTGGATTAAAGGTGTGTGCCACCACTTCCTGGCTCTGTTTCTCTCCTAGACTAAGTCACTCTTATGTAGTCGAGTGTGACTTTGAACTCTCAGAGATCCAGACAGACCCGTGCCTCCCGAGTGCTAGGATTAAAGGTGTGTGCCACCACTGCCTGGCCTCTATGTTTAATCTAGTGGCTTGTTCTGTTTTCTGATCTTCAGGTAAAGTTTATTAGGGTACACAACCTATCACCACACAGTGTAAATTCTGGAGCCCACATTATCACCATCTACATAGTTGTTTAAAGTAACTGGACTTAGGGGATCACTAGGAGATAGAGTATAGTTACAAGAAAAAAAATGGAGAAAGACTGTTCCAGGACACTGTCATTTAGAGGTAAGGAAGAAGAAAATTGGTTAAAAAAGAAAGCGAGAAGGAACAAGTAAGGAAGGAGAAAAACCTGGAATTCAAGGTGGAAAAAACTTTGTCAAAGAACAAATGATCAGGAACTGTGTCCACTGTTGCTTGACTAAGAGGGTGAGGTTGACAGGGGTCAAAAAAAGTGATACTGAGACTAGTTATTATGTAGGTTATTGGCAGCCTTGATAAAAACCATTTTAGAGTAGAGAGACTAGAAGTCTGAAAGGAGATAAGAATGTAAGGATTGACTTTTCACATTTATTCTTTTCTATAAGGGGTGGATTAAGACTTCAAGTGGATGACTTTAAGCGGGCCCAAGTATAATATAGTATACCACCGGTAAAAGTGTCTGAATAATTATCATGTTCCAAGGACACATTGTTAGGGAGCTCTATTGTAATTAGTGTTTTAAAATCAATAAAAGTTATTTTCTATCATGAAATATAAATGCCATGTATTAAATGAAGAAGCAGAACCAAGTTAATATTTAATTCAACGTGAGGATAATCTTTGAGGTCAATTCCATACATTTAAATGAAGCAAAAGACTAGCCCTGAATTAAGCTTAATAACTTTACATCTTGGAGAGGCATCTCTAAAATCACAATAGCTGATATAGCTATCTTCAGAGCTAGTCATTTAATGTGTGGCATTGACCGACTTTCCTCTTTAATTATTTAAGAATTAGCTGTTCAGTTGAATCTTGTCCTTCCAATGTGAAGAACAGGAGCACAATTTGTTGCAATCTTTAAGTCATAATTATATATTATGTACGATAAATAAATGTAAAACTCCACAAAAATAGTAGCCTCTTTAAAAAGCACTGTTTCTCCAATATGAAGAAGTTTAACTGCCCATCGATTACCAATGTTCCTTATTTTTAAATGTTAGACAGTGTACTGTCTAACAACTTAAGCTGTAATTTACAGCTAGCAAACACATGAGAAATTGTAAAGACTGACATGTCTTTCCCTTAGTAAATGTATTTTTATGACTAAGATATGAAAAGAATCACCTTTTCCATCAGTAGCAGAGACTAAACCTTGCCACCTCTCTAGCTGTTCTAGATAATATTAGATATTATTGTTTTTATGGTTAAAAGCCTTACTTTATTCCTCCTCTGCTCAAGAGAACCTACCTTTGCTGTGGGATGTCTTTCTGTACACTGTGAATATATGTTGTTCCCATTGGTTAATAAATAAGCTGCTTTGGCCTATGGCAAGGCAGCTTAGAGGCAGGCAGGAAATCCAAGGAGAGAGACAGGAAAGAGAAAGATGGAGTCTAGGGAGACGCCAGTCTACCAAAGGAGCAGCAAGATGCCAGCATACCAGTAATGCCACGGCCATGTGGCAACTTATAAATTAATAGAAATGGGTTAATTTAAGATGAAAGAGCTAGCTAGCAAGAAGCCTGCCATAGGCAATACAGTATGTAAATAATATTAAGCCTCTGAGTGATTATTTTGTAAGCAGCTGAGGGACTGTGGGGCCAGGCAGGACCAGAGAAAACTTACAGCTACATACCTCCTGGTTAATAACTAAATTTCCCAATCTGGGACTATAGCAAAAATTTCATTAGAACATTATACATCCTGTCTCCCTTTGCCCAATAGCATCTTGGCCTCTTAGGGATTAGCAAGTTGCTAGATACTAGTGCTGTTTACCTCACAGACCCCTGCCTTATAGCACCAAATTAGTGTTCCTTGTACCTTTATCTGCCACAATATATCTTAGGCTATCATCAGTAGTGTGCAGAAAATTGATAGGTTACTAACTTTCTAATAAGTAACTATTTTGATTATGATTTTCATGGCATTTAATACACCCACTATGAGTAATTTTAGTTTATTAATATTGATTCCAATAAACACAGTGCTGGGTAGATATTTACACAGTCAACTATCAGTTACCAGGAGGACCCCCAAACCAGCACGTTACTGAAGTGGTGTGTGCCGAGGCTACAATAGCGAAATGATGGGGCATAGTTTAGAAATGGTGCAACAATTTATTCAAATAGAGACTGAAAAAATACTGCATTCATTCTAGAAACATCTGGGAAAATATCAAGATAAGAAGCATGGCATGGTGAAAACAAAAGTGACATTATGACTAAAATTTTAGAGTATATATTATATATATAATAAGTATATTATGTGTATAATAACTGAAGAAAATTAAGTCTAGGAGAGGGATGAGAAGAGATAGATGCCAAGTGAGAGAGAATTCCTTTTGTTTAGAAATTCTATGAAAAATAAAGAAAAAAATCAGTAAGACCACTTTTTCATATTGTGTACCAACAATTTACAAGAACATTTGAAATGTGGTTTGATTTTGTGCTTAGGATAAAATGAAACTGTTTGATGAATACACAGTATTAGCTCTGTCTCTCGAACACTAGAAAATACTTCACCTGATTTAAATATTCAACTTCTTTATTTCTTCAGTCTGTAGAAAACTAGAGCACATCTTGAGACACCAACAGCTTGTCATTGTGTGAATTGTTTGCATAGTGATGAATAAAAACATTCAATTCATGTTGAGATGGCCAGTGAAATGTAGACCCTGGACCCCTCAGCCAGCTCTGTGCATAATAAATAATTGACATTTTTTCTAGGTAAGAAATCCAATTCTTGCTAAATCTAGAGATGAAGATTCCAACTTTTGCAAACCATCAGAACTCTGATGGCAAGAATAATAACATGATCTGTATCAGGTATTTGCAATTTGGCTCTAAGAACAAAGTAAGGAATAAAAATGTTGAAGAATGAAGAATTATAAAGAAAACTCAAATGATGACTAAGTCTCACACTCAGATGTTACAAAAACACATTTCTAAACCACTTTTGTACATTTTCTAACAGTCTCTTCCCTGAAAGAAACAAGCATGCACAATATAAAAGAAAGCCCCAGATCAACGTATTCTAACACACACACATACATACATATATTTGAAATTTTATAATGTATAAATTTCCTAGTAATGTAGCAAGTATGATATTGAAACAAGTAAATTGTGCTCCAAGTTTTCTTGTATATAACTATTTTTATGGTTCTCTAGGGCGTTTTGAGTGTCATAGCTTCAGTTTTGATTCAACAAATTATACAGCATAAGTAGATGTTAACAATTTAGAAAAAACAATGTGTATAATATTGTGGTGTGTGTGTGTGTGTGTGTGTGTGTGTGTGTGTGTGTGTGTGTATGTAACAAAGGGTTTGGAGATAAATACTTTAAAAAGACTGAACACATTTTTAAAAAATACGGTTCTATTTTTATTTTGCTGTTTGTGAAATAAGTAAATGAATACAGTGGAACCAGACACCATTTTTTAAAAATATGCGGTAGTATAAAACTGCCCTTTATATTTGTATATCTATACTCATAGATTAATGTAACACTCAGACTTCATTGGGGGAAATTTCTTTGTTCAGTGGCTGGTGGTTAATGCAGAAACTTACAACTCATCTAACTGTAGACAATAAGTGTCTGGAGTTCTCAGCCACAGATTGGATATCTCTATCACACCCTTTCCCAGAAGGCTTGAGGAAGAAGGGGTAGAAAGATTTTAAGTATCAGATCAGGGAGGACCAGAGCAAAACAGTATCTTCTCGGCATGACAAAAACCACTGCATTCATGAAGTCATAGTGGCTGTCATCGCCCCTATTAAAAAAAAAACCTTCAAAGGATCTGGTGAGTCAACTTTCCAGCATGGAGGCAGAAAGGGCTCACAAGCTACCATCCCTAGCTGAAAAGATATTGACAGTTGATGAACTTGGGAAGAGAGAGAGAATTAGTTTTCTTTTAAGTGTGTGGCATCTGGTAGGTTGACCACACTCCAAAGGACCCCCCCCACACACACACACACCATAAGTGTATGGGAATCACAAATTGGACTCCATAAGGTATTGAAAAAAGAGGACATGATGTTGAGCAGGAGATAGAGAGATGAGGGCAGACTTAGGGGGCAGAGTAGAGGCTAAATACAACCAAAGTTCATTGTATGCATGCATGAAATTCCCAAAGAATTAATAAAAATGTTATATTGTTAAACACTAAGCATCAAAATAGAGTACATAAGGATGAAATTAAGAGAAATAACTAATGAAATAAAGGCTCCATCTAGAACATATTTGCTTTAGATGGATCACTAATTCGGCTCTCTAAGACAAATGTGAAGATATAACACAACAAGTTACATGACACAGAAAAACTTTGAGCACAAACACATTTTCCTAGTACTGAGGTCATAGCAATAGGACACACTGTATTATATAGTTATCAATGACCTCAAAGGCTTTCTTTAAGAGGCTCTAGCAATAGATTTTCTAGGACTGCTTGATGATTGTGATATAGTACCAAAGGACACTCAGTGGTGGTACATACTTGTAATCCCAGCACTTGTGAGGTCGAGGAAGGGAGATAAGGACTTCAAAGTTGTCCTCAGCTGTATAGTTGGTTTCAGTTTAGCCTGGACTATATGAGATGCTCTCTAAAACACATGCACATGTGCACACACACACACACACACACACACACACACACACACACACACCAAATTTGCAGTGTAGAAAAGATAGTCTCTCTAACAAATGATCCTGGGAAAACTGGATATCCACATGTAGACAGATAAAGCTAGATTCATATCTCTCACTCTATAAAAAAAAAAACAATTGAATGTTGCACCTGGTGATACAGGCCTGTTCCCACCTACTCACTTGGAAGGCTGAGACAGGAGAATTGCAAGTTCAAGGACAGACAGGGCTACAGAGTAAGCTCAAGGCCATACTGGAGAAATCAATGAGATCATGTCTCAAAAATAATAAAAGAAGCAAAGAAATTGAAAGGAGACTAAGAATGTAATTGAGTACTTGCCTAGCATATACAAGGCCATAGGTTCAATTACCAGTATAAATAAATGACTGAATAAACTATCTAATCAATTCAAAACTGATAAAATTATTAATGTAAGACTTGCAACTCTAGACTTCAGTGGAGGGATTGGAACACCAACCCAGCCACATAACCTTCAACCTACAGTCTGTCCTGCCTATGGGATATGCTGGGATAAGGATGGCCTAGAGATTGAAGGAGTGGCCAACCAATGACTGGTCTAGTCTAAGACCTATGCCACGGGAGTAATCCCACCCCTGACACTCTCCAGAGCACCAAGAGCCACAGGCTGGATGACTCAGAGACCGAGGATAGAACCAAACATGACTGGAGAAAAAAATGTCAATGTAATGATGCTTAATGATATTCTTCTATACCCATAGCCTAATTGTCATCAGAGAGGTTTCATCCAGCAACTGATGAAAACAAGACAGAGAACCTAAGCCAGTCATTGGCTTAGCTAGAGGAATCCTTCTGAAGAAAGGAAGGAAGGACTGTAGAAACCAGAGGGGTCAAGGGCATCACAAGAAAACCCCACAGAATCAACTAAACTGGGCTCATAGTAACTCATAGACTCTGAATCGACATCCAGGGAGCCTGCATGGGACTGACCTAGGCCCTCTGCATACATGGGACAGTTGTATAGCTTGGTCTTCTTGTGGGACTCCTAACAGCAGGAGCAGGGGCTGCCTCTGACTCTGTTGCCTGCTTTCCAGACCCTACTCCTCATACTGGGTCACCTTGCCCAGCCTTAATGCAAGGGGAGGTGCCTAGTCTTACGGCAACTTGATAATGCCATGTTTTGTTGATATCCATGGGAAGCCTACCCTTTTCTGAACAAAAATGGAGGAGGAGTGGTTTGGTTGGGGGAAAGGGTGTAGAAGGAGGGTCTTGGAGGAGAGGAGGGAGGGGAAACTTCAGTCAAGATGTAAAATTAATTAATTAATTCATTATTTAAAAGACTTGCAAATCTTAAAACTGAGGAGAAAGCTTGGGGAAAACAATTCATGGTATTGCTGTAGAAAAACTCTTTCCTGAAGCCAGGCCGCCGAGGGGCCATCTTGATCAACATCCACTGCATAAAGAAATTCCTCTGACCAAGGCCAAGACTGTAGCTGTACCATCACTTGTATATGGTGGGAATGCATGTGTCTCTACTCATCTCCACATAAACCACACAAAATAACTTTTAAAATATTTTAAAGGGAACAAGGAGCTGAACACTAGCATCAATCCCTATCTGCTTTCTACCTGAAGGCACAAAGTGACCAATTAGCCTTCTGCTCTTACTACCAGGCCTTCCTCTCCATGATGATATCCTTCCAACGTATAAATGAAATAGAGACTTTCTTCATTAAAAAAAAAAAAAAAAAACTTAGGCAAGAATGTCTTCCCTGCTAGGCTGCTCTCTATAATCTAGAATAAGGACTCAGAGCTATGCTATTCAATTTAGTAAGCACCAGTTACACGAAGCCACTTATAGTTAAATTTAAATCAATTAAGCTTAATTACAATTAAAACTTCAGTTCCCCAGGCACAGTTGACATATTTCAAGTACTAGTTCTCTGTTGTTATTTATTTGTGGGCCAATAAGGCTGAGTAGCACAAATAAATGATGTTTCCATCATTACAGGGTATTCTATTGGATAGTGCTTGTTAGCATTTCAGGCAAATGCCTAGGCAGCACCCGGGGTCTTATGGCCATATGACACATAATCTATGCGCATGTGCTGCAAGGCTGCTCAAGCCTCTATGCGTGTGTGCTGAGAGTGCCTTTAAAGGCAAGCTCCACCCATTCCTTGCTCCTTCAAGAGGCAGGCAGGCAGGCCTTTTCGCCTCTCCCTTCCTATCCCTCCCTCTTTCTCTTGTCTCTTTTTCTCTCATCAACTCTTGTCTTCCCCTTTAATAAGCCCTCCACGTGAGCCCTGTCGCATGGTATGTCTTTCTGCTCTTGCCTGCCGTTTTTAACAACAACAACAATGCTGAAATCTAGGTGAAAAGAACGAAAGTTTACTTTCAAGAAACTTTGTCTCAGCTGAGCTTGTCATAATCACCAGGCTACTGTGTATTCGAGGTTTTGTTCTGACAATGACCAATAGGCAAAAACTTCATGTTGTTCTTTTAAAACCAGAATAAGAGCTTTATTAAAATATGAAGAGATCTTATGAATTTTCCCCAGTGCAAAAATATATGGTAGTGGGCTTAAATACCTATCTAAGATTAGAAGAAGGGAATCTGTTATTTAAAAAAAAAAGCAAGGTGAGACAATGGAAACCAATTTGAAGAGCTGAAAAGGGTTTTTATGGCTGTTCAAAGACAGGAGGATACAAAGGGCAGTCCTGTTTGTTTCCTGAATGAGTGGACTCCTTCCCAGTAGAATGCTTTTTCCTCACAGTAGAAGATTTGACTATATATCCAAAAGTTGTTTTAAACGGTGGGCATTATATTCACTTTTGAAAGTTTTATCACTGGCCTAAACAGAAAATCATGGGAATATAGAAAATATAAATATATAGGACAGAACTCTTATAACTGTTTTGTTATGGATTCATCAGCACTTATGGATCTAGAAATATGTGAAATGACTTCTCCTGACATACTATAAACAAAGCACTTTGGTTTCAGCTTGATAGACAGGTTACAGAACACGTAAGCATAGATATGGTCTTGTTTTAATATGTTTTCGTCATAAATCTTATCATAGCAGATAATGTTGATCCTCTATAAATCAGAGTCAGGTGACAGACAGCACTTCTGTATGCATTACCTTGCATCCCATCTCATTTGGGATGCACTTCAGTGTCTTCATAGTGGTCCATGAGGTCTTCCATGATCAGTACCCTCTGCCCTGGATCAATCAACTCCAGCTGGACTGATGCTTTTGTCCTTTCATAAACAAGTCACAGTCACACATGACCCTATGCCAGAGCCATGGCCTCAGCTATGAAGCTTGCAGTGTTTTCTACCACATTATCATTTGCTTAACTCTGTTGTTTCCTGTCTTGGCATAAGTTTCACTTTCTTCTTTTTTTAAAGTTTCACTTTCTTAATGAGTTTGTTTCTGAGCTCTCTATTTTCTTTATAAACATGCAGGGGTAATTCTCCAGTTCTAATATCGTTGTCCAGCAGTTTTCAAATATGAAAATCGTCTGGTTTTATAGTTGAAAAATGCCCTTGGCGGTGATGTAGTACAATAATGCCTTTATATATAAAAGTGAGCCATGCAACAGGGAACTTAAGTAACAGTGCAAGGTCAACCAGTCAATTGGTAACAGAGCTAGGAATGGAGGATAGATTTTCAGAGTCTCAATCTATTCATAAAACAAGTTTCTTTCAATACTATGTCTTTTAGAAAGAATATGCCATTGTCTCTGACAGTTATAGTAGAAAAAGAGATGATACCATATTTTCAACTCCAACAGCACCGTTCCAGTAAGTGAACAGCCTAATGAACAGCATTAGACTGAATAAACGAAATTATAAACCTTCCTGAAACCGTTACTTTGTATGATAACTTAAAAGAATATTTCTTTGTGACGGAAATATATAATACCTTAAACAAACCCTCACCAAGCTAAAGTTTTTACGGTATAGTACTTTCTTCAGGATAGAGATTATGTGGTTCGAGAAAGTGCTTATCCTAAACATACAAAACTCATCTTTCATCAGCTCTTCCTATTGCTTGCCATTTGGGCTCTACATTATTCCCTTGTTTGGCAGCTGTGCTCTTAATGTACTTTTATTTTTTTTTTTAGAAACATGGATCTTTTTTGGTCCAAACCACTTTTATCTTTCGTTTATTAGAAGCATCCATATATCATAGCCTAGGGAAAGAAGATAAAATAGGGCATCTTTCTTGCATATAAATCATGACTTGTGGATCATCTCTGTTAATTAAAAAATCCTCGCAAGGCTAAATTCAACATGATGGAAGTTTAGGACATCCTTGATAAAGGACAAACCGGGAAGGAAAAGTATTTCAAATTTCCATGAGACAGAAAGTAGGATGGTTTACTTTAGATCGTAGCTGTATAGATAGTGCTAAAGTTCTCTATGCCTATTAAATGACACTTATTAAATATGAACATGCGGAAACATTATTGTAGCTAGAAATTTTTTGGTTCATTGGTGGTTATTTTTTTCAATGTTGTCTGGCAACATAAAAAACCTAGTATTAACTGGAGGTAGGAAATACATAGCCTTGATTATAGAGTGTGAATTCAACAAGGTCAGCAAAATATAAGCAGAATTTTCACCATCCCATTTCAGTGACATAGTCAAAAAAGAGGCCCTTTAGCCTTGAGTTTGGTTTGCATGGTTATTTGATACACCTGATGCATAAAAGAGACTGGTTAATATAAGAGTCTTTTCAAGGTGTGAACACATATTTATTTTAGGGTTGCAATTACTTATGCTTCTGGTTGGTGCCAGTCATGTCAATAGGATTATATTCCAGAAATTGATTTTCCCCCAATGAGTAAATAATGAAGTAATTTAACCTCATCTTCTTCCTAATCTAAAGCCTTTTACTTGCACTGCGAAGACAGGCAGCTGCTTCACTTGAGACGTGCTCATGCACAAGGCCAATAAATATCTTCAGGCTTTATATGAAGGTCATGCAAAGCTGATCAGTCAAGAAATGTGTACAGTGGAAGTGCATCTTCTGTTTCTTGCAGCCATCAATCCTGGCTTTAGGGGGTATTGCCACCTATGTTAAAGGGCAAACACAATACTACATTAATCATGGGCATGGCTATTGCCCTGAGAATTTCTGTTTCATTGATTTTTATTTAAGTGTTTATTCATATACCTGCATGAAAAGCAAAGAGCACTTAGAAAAAATGAAAATATAAAGGCACAAGTGAAAAAGTGATTGTTCGGATTATGAATTATTTGATCCTGCTTTGTGTCATATCTGTTATTTTATTACTGCAAAGCTGTGTCTTCTTGATGGAAGCTAACATATGTAGCAATCACAATTAGACAAAAGAGATTGCACTTCATTGTCATAGACAAAATCTTCCAGTGTTCAAATTAGTCCTATTTTCTTTCTTTTTGATTCATGTAGCTAATAATGATGGTATCTGACAGGAATATATACTTATTGCATACCAGGAAGGGCACTGACTTGTTCCTTTCATTATCCCATTTTATACTTTCAGAAAATGAATACAGCTAGTATAGATTTCAGGAGTAAGATCAGTGTTTGTGGGTCCCCTGGCAATGAGACCACGACTGATCCTGAGTACACAAACTGGCTTTTTAGATCCATTCCCTATGGTGTGATGCCATACTCAGCCTTGATGCAGAGGGGAGGGGCTAGGTCCGGCCCCAACTTTGTATGCCAGCCTATGTTGACTACCCAAGGGAGGCCTTACCCTCTATGAGGAAGGGGTGGGGGTGGGATGGGGGTAAGTGGGGGGGAAGCAGGAGAAGGGGAGGGAGGGGGAACACAGGTTGGTATGTAAAAGGAAACAATTTTTTTAAATAAAAAATTATTTAAAAAGAAAGCAATGACTTACTTGAAGATTATTTTTTCTTCTCTGATGTTTTAGAAGTTACTACTTACATCCATTGTTTAATATAATTGAGAGCTTTGAGTTAATTTTGATTACTCTACAACTTTACTTTTAGCTTTTTGGTAATTTTTACTGAAAGACTATTAAAAATAAAAATAAAATCTGTCTTTTCTGGAAGATAACATTTTTAAATATATGAATTGGGGTTGACTGCCTTGTATGAGTAACAGGTTTCAGAAAAAAAAATATTTTCTTAATTAGTCCCAAGAATTTTAGCCCCAGATGTACACTAGGTTATACACTAAGTATTAAACTACCAGATCTAAGTTAATGACTGCTATATTCTGATCCCAGAAACTGTTAGATTTCTCCTGAGCTGTAAATTATCTAAGTATTTGTCTTCTTTCACCATACACTGCTTGAAGCAAGTACCTGATAGAGCTGAGTGAATATTATAGTTAAGTCAACCTTAGCCTCTAAGTTCTTATATGGAAATGACTTCAAGCAAAATCACTTTGGAAAACATTTGCTGACTGGAAGGCTCTGTAGAAGCAACAGGATTCTCTTCTAGGAAATGAGACAGAATGAGATTAAACAACCATCTTCTACAAGAAGAGAATAAAATAAGAAAGTTAAAGTGACATAATCACTCCTCTCTACTTTGCCTTTTGTTTTTGTTTTTCCCTAGAATTAATTTTATTGGAAAATTTCTTTGTAATATTAAGATATCAAAGTCTGTAAGACATTGTCTTCACGATGTTTACTTGGACATTGTGTAAGCAACATTTTTATCATCTATGAATTCCCATGGTTGCATTTTTCAAGTTCAGAATCCAACAACACCCTCTTTTTGTACTTCCTTATCTTTCTTGAGCACATCTCATTCTGCTACTGTTCCCTGAACCACTGGACAGTGATTTCTTAGGTCAGTTCCTTCCTCTCCACCTCCACAAGTTAAATAACTCTTGTCAAACAGTGTGGATTTGGGAGATGTCAGAGGAGGAGTTCGGACTCTAACTGCCCATGAGATTGTATCAGTCCTTTTTGAAACATTGGCCTGGCAGTGTGTGGGTAATGACCCAGTTAAAGCATTATTGGATATGGGTTTAACAAAAAGCTTTGAACAGCATTTGGCAAAGGCTTAGTCTTTCTGTAAAGCTAAACCAGAAATAAAGCAAAGTTCACTCCTTCTGTGGTCTTGTTCACTCTGGGTCATTAACTTCTCTCTGCCTTAAAGGATGTCTTTTTTTTGCCTCATTCATGTGGGCAGTATAGCAAGAAGTCTGAGAGAAAAATCACCAGTCTATATAGCTTAGGGCCCTATATTATAGTTCATGAAGAAATAAATATTTACTGAAACAATTTGATATTTTGCAATGAGATCAATTGAAAATGGCAGTTTGGAAACATCTTATTTTTCTTTGTAAGCAAAACATTGTCTGACAATGCTCGTAGCTCACGTTATCAGTTTGGTGTCAAATATTTTTAGGTTGGTTATGGCATACATTCCAGATGTGTCAAAGAAGTGGCTAGAGCTCAATTGTTTTCTAGGAGATGGAGCATAGAAACATTAAGTTTTGTCTTGAAAAATCAAAACAGAATTGGTGCTGTCATTCATGAGAAACAAGTGATAACCTTGACCTTGTTAGATTTCTTTTTCTCCTGACTTGCTGGATTTCCTATCTTCATGCTATGTTTTGTGTAGAGTAAAGCTGAATATGACTTCAATATTTGATAGAAATCATATGTCAGGGGAAAAAAAAGAAGTAAAGAGAGAGAAAATCGAACATAGGTCAAGGGTGCCATTACTGCTTCACTCTAGCTGGGGCTGCTGTGTATGGCTATTCATTATACAGTCCCCAAGCCTAGTTTATGAGGCAGACACAAAGTCCATCCTGTGCTTCACTTGTTAATCCATATACCTGGCATTCAACTGCATTTCCCCAGAAGAGGGGCCCTTTTCCACAAGCCAACTACAATTTACCCTGTCCAGAGACAAGTGGTGTTGCTTCAAAAGAAAGCGATGCCTTACTGTAAGTCACAGGTGAGAACCCTATATACTAGAATTGTGCCTACTTCTTTACACGAAATCACCAGTCACACAATCCAGTAGGTTATAGCATCCCAGCCAATATATAACACAAGCTCATCTCATAGACCGGGTTACATAGAGGCAGAGCCTAATGCCAATGTTTATTCAGGGCACAATGCCTAGTTGCTCCTGCCAGGGTTGGAGGGGCCTACAATACTAAACCCTAAAGTCTTGAGAAAAGCCAGGAAGTTTTGGCCATCTTCTAAGTGACTTCTTAAAGGAGCATTTTTTTTTTTTTTGGATCAAAGAAAAAAAGGTTAGGGTAAGAAAGCTAAGCAAGGAAGTAATCTCAGCTGGATACTCATTTAAGCCTGATCCACAGGGAAATCTATGGTATGAATTAGTTTATTTGACTTTGAGGTAGGAAAGCCAGTTTTTTGTAATTTATTGTTTTCCAGCCATGAACTCTTGACCTAAGAAGATGATTTTCAGCACTAAGATGGTCCCTAAGGTAGAAAGGCCAATTGATTTCATTAAAAGAACTTAAAAGCCTGTAGGTATCATACAAATTCGCTTTCAATGGTAAACAAAATTTACTACAACGGCTAGAGAGTAAAGAAAAGAAGGAAAACTGTAGATTAAATAAGAAAGGTAGGACAATGATTTTCAAACTCTGTGCAGCAGGTAAAAAGCAAGAAATCACTGGAAACCTGAATGGTAACTGGCACGACTTTCAGTACACCTTAGAAAATGTAGCATGAGAATAATGTAGAGAATGTATAAAAACAAAGAAGTCTCAAATTAAATATGTGAATTAAAGCAATAAAATTAATTATCCAATGAGTTGAAAAGACTTATTATTATTTTCACACACTCTCTCGATTTTTTTTTTTTTTACATTTTTTGGGAGATTTTCATATATGACTACTGAATTTATGTCATTTCCACCCTACTTTCTCCCCCTTCAACTCCTATGTTCCCCACTCCCTCCCTACTTATGACCTGTTCTTATTGATGCATACACACATATATAAATGCAACCTGCTGAGTTGATTTAGCGTTGTACATAAGTATATGATACACTCTGTTGCTATTGGTCTTACACTGATCTCATCCTGAAAATTCCAGTTCTATCCAAGATGTTAGGCACTTGGATACTTTGTCTCTGTAACGTTAACATAAGATATTGGAGAGAGGGAGCTGGGTATGTAGCTCAAGGTAAAATTGTTTGCCAAGGATGCACAAGGTGAAGGTTCAATTCCCACCGCCAAAAATAAATGGAGAAGAAAAATGCTGATTTCCAATGTAGAGAAGAATTGGGGAGTAGAGTGGCAGGGAGATATTTCATCACATTCTCTTATGAACTTCTAAATTTTGAGCCACATGAAGTATCATCATTCACAAATTAACAGCACACATCAAATTAAATAAGGAGGCGGAGGAGGTTCAGGATGAACCAATAAGAGTCACGTTTTATAACTCTCTATTCAGTTTTTCAGAGCTGAATTAGCTGATTCAGTGTCTGAATTCTACCCATGTTATTAATCGTCAAATAACCGATGATTTTTCAAGTGATGTTAATTTGGAAATTTCTCAGTTACAATTATTTTTCTAATATCTTCCCTGTGTGAAACAAACAAGACAAAACCCCATATCTACCTCCATACCTGTCTGTCTGTCTATCTATCTATCTATCTATCTATCTATCTATCTATCTATCTATAATGTGTGTGTGTATATATACACACACATATACCAGCAGCAGATAAAGTCGAATTTAAGCAGTACAATGTGATAGAACGTGTTAGAGAGTAGGTCAACTGAGTTCAAATTCTAATTGTCTCCTATTAGCTGTGAGTTATGAGCTTAGTTAACCTCAATGAGCCCATTTTCCTATCTGTAAGTGATAATAATGGCTGACTCAAAGGGCTATCTTAAGGATTAAATGAAAATCTGTATGTGAAAATTCATAAGAGGAAAATGGCCCCTTCTCTGCCAAAGCATCTGGTACAATAGTCTACCCACAGATGGTGATAAATAAACATTAGCTGGGTAACAAAATAAATGCCAACCTATGATTAATTATTTGATGAAAGTTAATTTGACACCAAGAGCATGGTATACTATAAGGAAAACCAACCTAAGAATTGGGCTATCTAGGTTCTAGCCCTAATACTCTGTGACCTTAAATGAATTTGTAATCTCTGTAGCATTATTTTACCACCTCCCTCAGAAACTTTTCCCTCATTATGCATGTGTGACTTGCTTGTATCTCTCAAATCTTCACTAAAGACTTTCAGTAAGGCCCTCCCAGGACACCCACCTAACTCTACAAACTCTGGAACACCAAATGACGCATTATAGCATGCTGATTATTTTTATATATTTTGTGCATGGTGTGCAAGTGTGCATATGAGTGTGCATGTCTATGAGACAGAGAGTATTATGGACCTGAAACTTAGCTGGTTGCCAGCAACTCCTGTGATCCTTCTGTCCCTAGCCCCCACAGATCTGAGCATTTTATATGGGTTCTGGGTATCTGAACTCAAATCATCAAACTTATGCAGCAAGCTCTCTTCCCCACTGAGACATCCACTCAGACTCATGCTGCTTATTTTACTTCTTGGTTTTGTTTCTATTTTATCCACCACTGTATAACATATAAATACATAGAGGAATTGTTTATTGTGAACCCTACTTCATCTTAGCCATCTTCAAGAGTGCCCAACAAGTGGAAGATAGGACAATTTCCTGAGCAATTAAATATAAAATAGTGCAAATTGAGAGGTTGCTGTATGAGAGATTTACAGTCTTTTCTAGTCACATAAGTCTATGACAAACATTTCATTAAAAATCTTAGTACATTCATTTATTTGTATATGAGTAGAACACACAGACAGAAACATACACACACACACACACACACACACACACACACACAGAGAGAGAGAGAGAGAGACAGAGAGACAGAGAGACAGAGAGACAGAGAGACAGAGAGACAGAGAGAAAGAGAATGTGAATGAATCTTCTATTTTGCCAGGAATACAACTCAGGTTGTCGGACTTGACAGCATGCGCCTTTGCCCTGGGAGCCATCTCACTGTCTTTCATGTGCTTTAAATAACAGTTTTTAAATGAGCAGTGTCATAGTTGTAGACAATGGTCTATGACGATAGTCAATCCTCACTGTCCTTGCTTATCCCTGTCACACTGATACCAACCCCTTTCTTCTCTTTTAGTTTCCTTTCCACCTTCAAGTCCCTGTTTTCTGTTTCCTCTTTTTGGTTTCAGTTTTAAATTACCTGTAAATATCTTAGTTCTATGTTACTGGTGAAGCTAATGTTAATTTCATGACATTTTTAACTATTTAAAAGATAAGTGGCCAGGTATGGTGGCACATTCCTATAATTCCATCACTTGGGAGACTGATACATCAGGATCTCAAATTAACGGAAAGATTAGGCTGTATAGAAAGAACCTCCCCAAAACAGACAAAAATGGAGATAGGGATGTGACTTGGTTGCTAAAATGCTTGCCTAGCATTTATGAATCCTGGGGCTCAATATCTACCACCATAGATACTGACTGTAGTGATTCATGTCTGTAGTCTCAACACTCCAGAAGTGGAAACAGGAGGATCAGAAGTTCAAGGTCATCCTTGGCTACATATTGAATTCTAAGCCATCCTGGCATAGATATCATGTATCAAAACTAAATGAACAAATAACAAAAAACAAAAAGAGAAGTTAATGATATCATATTTAATTGGTGAAAGAAAGGGTATCGTTCTTTAAAACACAGAGAAACATTGAAGACAATGAGGAAAAGTTAAATTTATGTGATTATTGAATTATAAGTCTAGCAATAGAATCATTTATGTAATAAACAAAACTATAATAAATATACATATGTTACATAAATTATAGAAGCATAAAATGTGACAATAAGATCACCAAGTATAGATCTGGATATACAGGGCTAGATTAAAACATTTTATTTTCTAATTATTTGATTTGCCATTTAAAGGTTAATTTGCTCATTTAAAATCCTTGTCTTAGAAATTATAGTTAATTTTAGCAACTCAAAATACAATAATAATAGTATTGTGGAGAGAAAATACAGGAATTTAGATTTGGATTTTGTCAGATATATAATTAGAAAGAATTTTTCCCTCCTAGCAAACAGAGTTGCCTATTGAACTTGATTTGCAAAGTCTGAGAAAGCTGAAGCAGTGAAAAGACACTTATGGGGCTGTAAGACAGGAAAACTGTACCCTGGTCCAGTATCTACCAATGTCTCAAACATGTGCTCTTGCTGTGTTCCATAACCACTCCGGGTTCCTATTCTTTAAGTGAAATAAGTACAGAGTGAGCTTTGCAGCGCATTACCCTGGCCATCTGCAGATGAGAAGTTGTGCCTTCCTCTCTTCTGACTTTGCCCCTGGAGTTTTTATAGATCCCTGACATTCCAATTTTAAATCAAAACAAAGAAAACATGGCCAACCCTGTTCTGAGATTCTTCAGCCAAGTAAGCACAATAGAAATGCAGCCAAGAAGCTGGGATTTCAGATCTATCTATTTCCTCCTGTGACAAAATAATCATGTGCTCATGAGACCACTTCTTTTCTCCTAGAACAAAAAAGACTAAATCTTGATCACTTTTGTACTCATATGAGGTCATATGATCAATTCTGTACATTGAGTGGTAGGCCAAGTTATGTACTCTCAGTTGGAGGCCATGCTATTAAAATCATGCATGAGAACTTCTAAGTTTTCTTTGTATATGTTTAAAAATCATTTATTTTATGGGAGGAAGGTTTTCTTTTAATTATTCATTATATTTTTGAGGTTATAATTACATCATTTCTCCCTTCCCTTTCCTCCCTCTAAACCCTCCCACATATCATTCCTTGCTCTCAGTTAAATTCATGGCCCCTTTTTCATTAAGTGTGTATATACATATGTACATATATTCCTAAACGTATATATGTGGTGGGCCAAAAGAATATATTACAGAGATTCAGCTGTGTATTAAAGCTACACTTTTACTGGCCAAGGGTCTGTCAAAAGGCAAGCCATTTATTATGAATATTTGGTGTTATCCAGCCTTTAATGTTTCAGCTGTCTTCTGCTATGAAATTTTTGAGTACCCAAATATTTCCAGACCATTTGACTAACAATTCAGCTCCCCAGATCTGCCGAACTTCTAGGTAACTAACTTCCCTGCTGGAGTCAGTACTTGGATAAGGTCATGTAGGCAAAGACAAGCTGGCAGGAAACGCATAGCTTTGTTTCTTGTGCTAATAAGCTTAGATCATCCTCTTCTTGCCTTGAGGCCTAATGGCTTTCCAGAGCAATTGACTAAGAACAAAAGAGGCTTTTACATATCAAGGTGGAAGGTAGAGCAACATTGGGACAGGCAGGCATTTTTTCTGTAGAGCCGAGAGAGAATGGCATGACTAGGGAGAAGAGAAGAACACAGAGGTAATGTAGATGGTAAGGCAGAACTCTTGAGCCAGGAGTATAGAGCAAGTAGGATGAAGGGAGAAGAAACAGAGGATGAAGATGAGGCGGGAAGTGTAAGAGTTTAGTCATTAGCAGGACTATGAGAGGGAACCAGACGAAACTGAAGCTATGTAGACAGGATTTCACCCCAGAGAAATAAAGTAGATGGATAAAGAGTTTGGTGCAACTAGATTTATTCCTGCCCTGAATACCTGATGGAGCTGTAGCTGTAT
>CABHPP010137096.1:31187-50313 GCA_902168425.1 Peromyscus attwateri | reverse complement strand
CCCCCCCCCACTGTCACAGTTTACTACATAATCCAGCTAATGAGGGTCTCCTCCCATTCTTGATAAATGTGGAGAGCCTGTAAGGAACCCCGAGAGGAACTCAGCTCCGTCCAAAACTGATCTTTCCCTCAGTGTCCAGCCATCTTGCTTCCTTTTCCCAGAGGAAACCAAGATGTTGGCCTGGGAAATACATGCAAAAGACCATCTGGGCCAGGCTTTGCAAGGCTAAAACTGCTTCAGGCTTCGCTTGAGCTGACTGGACTCTGGACAGTGGATGAGAAGAAGGCTTTTAGATAACCAGAAGTTGGGACACACTCTTCTCAAAATTGTGTGTACAGTGCCCTCTCCACCACAAATGATGCCTTTCTCCTGGCCCTTGGGGTACCTCACTTTGTAACTCTCATAAGACATGTTCCTTTAGGCTGTCCTGTGCTGATTTCATTGTCTGATGTCCCTCAGAGAGCTGTCAAGATCCTCATAGCCGGGAGATACACTCATTTCTGTGTCCCTAGCAACGGGAGGCACTGTAGCTCATAATAAACACTAAACACCTGCTGGCTTGAGATTTGGTGGTGGTGGTGTTTCTTGGGGAAGGGGTTGTTTGTTTGTTCATTTGTTTTTGCTTTTGCTTTTGTTTTTTGTTGTTGTTGTTATTGTTGTTGTTGTTGTTTTCAGATTAACCTTAGCCAGTACTTGAAAGTACCATGTTGCACAAACTCCGTAACTTCTCTGAGTTTGTTCTCTCATCCGTAAAATAAGAACAAAAAGCTAGCCACGGTGGTACACGCCTATAACCCAGCATTCGTGTAACCTTAGTATTCAGGAGGGTAGCAAGTTCAGTCTAAGCCACGCAGTGAGGCTGGCCCAAACCAAAGAAAGCAAAACAAAAAAGCAAGACTACTAGAAAGTTTTCTGCTTCTACGGTCATTTTGAGGGTTCCATGAAAGTATGCACATGAGGTAATTGACACCACACCTACCACAGGTAAAGATGCCAGCAACACTAACAACTGATGGTAGCGCTCCACGGCTGAGATGGGACGATGATGACGATGATCATGAAGATGATGAAGATGACAATAATGATGACTAACAATGCTGGTGATAGCGATGGTGGCATCCAGGTAACAGAGGTGATGAGTGCAGCCAAGCTGGTGGTGGTGGTGATGGGGTGGGGGGTGATGCTGATGATGGTGGGTGGTGCATGATGGGGAGACATGAACAAATGTCTGCTTACTCCAGATAGGAAACCAAAAACAGACCAAAGTGTGGACACCGCCAAAGTCCAACCTGGTGACCAATGAGTTTTATTGGAGTTACCTACAGGAATATGGGTGAGGGGTTAGTTACAGGAGCAGAAATGACTCAAGGGCTACATCACCAAAGCCCACCCCAGCAGGGGGAACAGCCCACCAAACTGGAAACCTAGAGTTTATTGCACAGCTGACAGGCAGCTCAACAGGTTGGAGTGTGTCTTTTCCAGGTACTTCAGTTTGTCTGAGAGTGTCTCTCCACAATTCTTACTACCTAGTGCATCTGGTCAGTTTCAGGAGCTTCCTGAAGCCATTGAGTTGTTTATTTCCTGAGCTTAAGGAACTTCCTTGCAGGGTGGAATGTTTCACCTCTCTTGAATGTCCTGTGTCTTTTTTTTTTTTCTTTTTTTTTTTTTTTTTTTTGGTTTTTCAAGACAGGGTTTCTCTGTGTAGCTTTGCGCCTTTCCTGGATTTGCTCTGTAGACCAGGCTGGCCTCGAACTCACAAAGATCCGCCTGCCTCTGCCTCCCAAGTGCTGGGATTAAAGGTGTGCGCCACCACCGCCCGGCTGAATGTCCTGTGTCTTAAGGAGCCTCCCCCTACAATGGAAGGTTTACATCTAGAAGGAAACTGCTACCCAACAGTGATGGTGGTGATAGTGGTGGTGTTAATGATGGTGCTGGTGTTGATGGCAGAGGTAATGGAGTTGGTGATAACCATGGTATGACGGTGGTGGGTATGGTGGTGATGCTGAGTGGCAATGGTGGTGACAACAATGCTGTGACAGTGACGACTTCTCTGCCTGGGTCAGTTCCAGTTAATCTAGACAGCTCCCTCACCGGCCAGGGGTCCATTCCCTCCTTAGCCTAATAGGCACTTGGAACCCTGACAAGGCTTCTGGGCCTCGGCACGGTGGTGGAGGCAGCAGCGGGAAGCAGACACCCACACTCAATAAGAGGTTGGGATGTTTCATGTGGCATGTTCTGCCAACAAAAGGTGAACATAATAATTTTGAAAGGAATATGTGTGCACTCAAGCTGCCGAACAGCCATTTAATACAGTGCTCAGCAGGGGAGGGGAGCCACGTGGGCAGTGAGAAATACATATCCATTACAGCAAGCGAGGCCGGCAGCCACACACAGGAACCTAAGCCTGTTTGAGACAGGGCCGTGTATTGGGGTAAACTGCAGATGTACGCTAAGCACCAACTGTGCCCAGGCCAGGCTCTGTGAAGAGCACAGGTGGGTGGGAACCCAAGCCAAACAGTGTGGAGCTGGTAAGGCAAAGCACTTAACACAAAATGCTGACACCCAGCCACTCACTCAACAAATACAGACTATGCTTAGTATATGAGGCCTGTGGTCAGCAACGAAAACCTGAGAAAGGCTCAGTCATCCAGGTACTTGCAGCCTGGAGGGGAGAGAGATGTTTAAACACTCCCAAGAACAATGGTGCCATTTGCCAATGTCCTGCCTGCTCTTAGAAACAAGCCTCAGCTCTTGACTACAGACAAGTGAGCCCCAGCACTTCTAGAAAGTAAGGGATGAGAGCAGTTTCTGTGGCAGGTGGTGGTGACGGTGTTAAGTGGGGGTGATGGCAGCAGCGGTGGGGGGGACAGTCACAGTGGTAATGGTAGTGATGTTCATGGAGACAGTGGTGATGATGATGATGGTGATAATGACTGTGGTCATGGTGGTGATGGTAATGATGATGGTGGTCTTTGTGGTGGTGATGGTGATGGTGGTGATAATGACTGTGGTCATGGTGGTGATGGCAGTGATGGTAATGATGATGGTGGTCTTTGTGGTGGTGATGGTGGTGGTAGTTTTTTGACAGTGGTGGTGGTGATGATGGTGGAGATAATGACTGTGGTCATGGTGGTGATGATGATGATGGTGGAGATAATGACTGTGGTCATGGTGTGATGATGATGATGGTGATAATGACTGTGGTCATGGTGGTGGTAGCAGTGGTGATAGTAATGGTGGTGGTCTTTGTGGTGGTGGTGGTGGTGGTGGTGGTGGTGGTGGTGGTGGTGGTGAGTAAATAGGACCCAACACCGGTATCTGCCCTTTCTTGTTATCCAGACTCTTGCCTGGATGCTGCAAGGCTGCCTCTGAGGCTGTACAAACCCGACAGAATCGTAATTCAATCTCAGCTCTTCTTCCCCAAGTCTGGTCTTCCCTGGCCCACTATCCACCACTTTGGTTGGAGGCTCACCTTCCTACTCAAACTCCAGGCTTATTCACACACACACACACACACACACACACACACACACACACACACACACACACATGCTATTCTTGGGGGCCTGCCATGAACTGTCTAAGTAGGTCACCACTGGGCTTCACTTCTTCCTGTCCCTCTAGCTCTGTGGCGCAGCTTGTCAAGCCCTTGCTCCTCTCTCCTGAGGACCCCACAGCCTCTCTGCTGGTGCTCTCTACCCATTATTCACATGCTCTTCGTCACTCCCTTGCTTAATAGCTCTATTGCTCCCAGAGCAAAGGCAGCTCTGGATTAGAGAGCATCTTCCAAGGACCAGGTACAGTGGCCCACGCCTAAAGTCCAGGCATGTGGGAGGCTAAGCAGGAAGGTCACAAGTTCATAGCTTGCTTGGGCTATGGAGAAAGACCCTGTCTCTGAAAGGGAAAGGGAGAAAAGGGAAGGAAGGGGAGGAAAAGGAGAGAAAACCTATAGTGATCCAGGAAGTTCCTGGGGCCTTGGCAGCCCTTCCTGTCTGCTCTCTCCTCACACCCTCTCCATTCAGCCACACTGCCTTCCTCTCCCACCTGCTTTTCCAACCCCAGGCCCTTTGCACATTTCTCTGCTGCCTGAAAGACTCCTCTAGCCCCTCTTTACTTAGATGACACTTTCTCCAGGAAGTCTCCCATGACCTTCGAGGCTCATTCTGAGCTCCCATATTGCACAAACGGGTGGTCCTTTGAGAAAGGCCAGTCTTCCTGAAACACTGGGGCCTGGGATGCTGTACTCAGAGCACAAATAGACTCATCCTCCATCCTGCTCCTATGACAAGCACCAGACTCACTCAAGGACAGGTGCAGACACAGAGGCTCAAGTCACACTGGTCACACTGCTCCAGGGGCAGAGGGATGCTGGCCTCCTCGGCTTGCTGACTGCTGGGTAGGAAATGGGGTCAAGGCTCTGAGGTGAGGGGAGGAATTCAGGAGCAGTGGGCTAGGTCAGGGTGGGGTGGGGTGGGGGGAGGCTGGAGGGGAATGGAGAGCCTTGGTCTCTCTGCACCTGGGCTCTAATTCAGAATGAAAGCACCCTGGCGAGAAAAATGTGCTTTCCACATGTTATGCTGGGGCCTGTGACACCACATGCAAATGTATGCAAATTATATGTAAACACATTCCCTGGTTGGGAATAGAGAAACCAAAAGCCTGGTCTCAGGGAGAGGCCTCTGAGAGGGGCCCAAGCTGCAGCCCCTTCTGGCCTGGGAAGCTGTCTACAGCCTTGTTGGCTGTGCAGTGGGGGAAGTGTCCACAGGTGGAAACTCATGCCCCACCCTCCACTCTTGCCCTCCCGACTCCAGGGAACCTGGGTACCATAAAGAGTCTCTACCCACAGTGGCTTCTTTGGGCCTCACCCTGCTTTGTCTGAATCCCCTGGGATGCATCCTCAAAGACAGATGCCATGCCCACCTGCAGAATGGAGTCTAGGGCCCCTGTGGCTTGACTAACATGATCCGTCTTCCCTAGAGACAGTTTGTGTTTAACCACCCCCAGGTACCTTATTCTCTCTATCCAGCCCAACCAGCAAGGTCTCCTGCCCACCTCAGGTGGTCCCTAAGCCCGTGTACCTCCAACCAGTGATTCTGGGTCCGCTAGGGGCAGCTTTCCACATAAGGATCTGTCTTCCCCAACTGCCTAGCACGTGTCTGGAGACCATGACCCATAGGGATGTCTGGTATATGAATGGATAAATGAGGAAAATCAATCAATCAGTGGAATGGCAGCGGTAACAGAGTCAATGTCCTGAAGACATCACTGATACCTTCTCAGAGGGTTTGAATGTGCCAGTGAAGCACTGGCAGTGTGGACTGGGGAGGTCTGACCCCAGGTGACCAGGAAGCCTGGCCCTTCCTTGGTTGACATCTTTCATGGCTCTTTTCCTCCCTACCCACCCCCAGCACCCCATCCCACGCCTCCCCCAGTCTGCTCTCAGTTCCTGCCTAATTGGCTGTCAGTGTTGCTTCATACAGAAAGGGAGCTGTTCCTTGAAGCCTCACAGCCTGTGATTAGATCTATGGCAGCTTCCTAAGCTGCTCACTGGTTCCCATGGCAACCGGACTGGTACCCGACAGGCAGTGGGCCACCTGCAGGAGAGGGAGGGAGAAACAGAGACAGGTGTGAGGTTGCTGCCTGAGGCAGGACCAGTGGAGCTAAACCCAGAGATCTAGGGAGAGAGAGGCACAGGGACATTGGATGAGCTGTGAGCCTGAGAGAGAGTCAGATGGGGTGGGGATGAGGGCTGTAGGAGTCTGGGACTTTGAAATAGCGAGGCCGGGCAAGGAGGGAGGGTGTGGCGAGAACGCGGCAAGTCCTAAGGACAGGTAGGGAGTACCTGGTTAGTCTGGGTAAAGAAGCAGGGAGCCACAGATTGCAAGCTGGAGAAACTGAGGCAGAAAGTGGCTCTACCTCATGCTAGCACACACCTTAATTTAATAAGAAATTAAAGGACACACCACTGGCCCTGAGGCCCTCACCATCTGATCTCGACCCATCCCCAGCAGGCAGCTGAGGGCCTTGGCCTGGTCAATGATGGAGCCTTCAGAAAGTCTCATGTCTTAAGGACCTCAGCAATGAGACTGCATGGTGCAGATCATTGCCACTTCGAAGCGATGGCAGCGGAGCAGGACCTTCTCTAGATACCTATACAAGGACCACCACTGTCGGTGGCACTGAAGTCCTAAGTCACCTTGTCAGGACGTGACAGCAAGAAAAGGTGCCAGTCTGGCATTGAGGAGTCCAGAGCCACTGACCAGTCTCGGGGTCCCTGACAGTCACTCTCAAAATAAACAGGGTCAGACTGGACCATCAACAGAATGCTTCACATTTGGCGAAAGGAGCCCACTCAGGTGAGATGCGCTTGCCCGTGTTTGGACAAGTCTAATGGCTTCTGGCTTGGAGCCAAGTGCTCCAAAAATGTCTATGGTAGCGCTGGGGGTTTAGTTCGGTTTGTTGAGTGCTTGCCTGTTCTGCACAAAGCCCTGATTCCAATCCCCTAGCACGGAATAAAAAGCAGCTGTGGTGGAGCACACCTGTAACCCCAGCATTCAGAAAGTGGAGATGGAGGGACCAGAGGTTCAAGGTTATCCTTAGCTACACAGCAAGTTCAAGGCCAGCTTGGGATATGTGTAACCTTAGTTCAAAACAAAACAAACAAGTCTCCCTGTGGCTTCCTTCTTACAGCTTTAAGCTCAGGCAAGCTTGCCCCCTGAAGTGGCATTTGATCAGCAGCAGCTGGGGGCACACATCCTGTCCCGGGGAGAGAGGCACTCTTTTTACCAGCTGGTGACAACATAAGTCCCAGGGCTTACAGTCATCAGGTAGGATAGGTCACACGTCTGTCCCTGCATTAGCGCAGTGGCAGCACCATGGGCTACTCTAGGCATTTTATAGGGATTAACTCAAGCCTGCCATTATCCCACTACATGGACATGGAAATTGAAGCAGACCACAGACAGAAGTTACCCACAGCTAATGAATGGAGGAGCTGGATTTCTGGCCCTCTCCCAGACAGATGGCTTCAGGACCTGGAGGCTGTGGAAGCCCAGATGCCTGGGTCTCAGCCCCAGAGACTCTGCTTCTGAGATTCGGGGTGGAGACTGTGACTCCACTGTGCTTTGAATGACACTGTTACCCTCAATGGCTAGGACCAACCACGGTGACTCTGACTTGCCACACCTTTGTCCCACTGCTAACCCTGGTGTGACAGAGCCATAGAACCAATCCCTTAACTGTGTGGGCCAAAAAGAAAGGGAAAGTAGGCATAAATGAAGATACAACTCTAATCCCAAGAAGGGATGTCGAGTGACGTTATGCTCTTCCTTTGCCTCTGTCTCTTGCCCCTGGTGTGAGGAGATGAGTGTACCTGCTGATAAAATTAGTTGATACTTGCAAAGCACACAGGATTGTACTCAGAATACAGGGAAGAATCCAACAAAAATCTGACACACACTTAACATGAGCACAGGCGTGCTTATGGCTAATAGCAAGAATAATACAAAAGCCCTCGGCCACTCACTTGCACACGTATGGGGGAGGATGCAAGCATGCAGAACACATGGTACATGCATGTACAGACATGCAAGTGAGCATACCATTGGCTATGTGTTCTAAGGGCTTTCCACACAGCTTCGTTTCCTGAGTGTGTTCTCGGGGATTCTGCAGAAGTCTGCTGATGGTGTCTGCTCACACCAAGCTTCCTTTGGAGAGGCTGGGAGGGAGGAAGCAGGTCCAGGCAGGGCAGCATTGTGGCTCCACCCTGGTGTTTAAATCTATCCAAGTTCAAGCCGGGCGGTGGTGTCACACGCCTTTAATCCCAGCACTCAGAAAGCAGAGCCAGGTGGATCTCTGTGAGTTCGAGGCCAGCCTGGTCTACAGAGTGAGATCCAGGACGGGCACCAAAACTACACAGAGAAACCCTGTCTCGAAAAACCAAAAGAAAAAAATCTATCCAAGTTCTTTGGGGGATCGTCTCCACTAATTCCTAGCGGGATGACCCTGAGTGAGTTGCTTAGCCTCGCTGAGCCTGTTTCCACCTGTGTAAAACGAGGGTAACAAACGAGGTACCTACGTCTCAGGCCTGTAGCCCTGCTTCTGACTGCAGAAAGAGCTGTGTGGGAGATGGCTGTGACGATGGCTTTCTAAGAGCCATCACCCCTGGGTTGTGGCTCTGGAGGGGCCTCCAGATGTGCGTGTTTGCAGGACTGAATCAGTGCTTAAATTCTCCACATAGCCAGGTCCCCCGCCGCCCGCCCGCCCACCACTGTGGCTGTGGCGGTGTCAACGCTGAGTGACTGCCTGCCTTCCAGAGCCCAGCGGGCCCAGCGCTGTTGACAGCTTCCCAGAGCACTCCGTGCCTCCCCTGCAGCTACAAATGGCGGGCTGCTGATTATAAATTGCAGTAATATGTAATTTTCATTTAGGGGGCTGTGTAAACTCATAGGATCCATACTGGGTGTGGGCAGCTGTAATTCACACTGCTCGGTCTCCTTCTGGGGAAAGGGCACCGGAGGCCTGGCTTGGCATGTCTCTCTAAAGTCAGTGATGACAGCCCCACATTCGGGGACATGTGGTGTTAGAGACAAGACTGCCACCAGCTGTCAAGGGCAGCTCCAGAGTCCTCTGAAGAAGACTAACTCCTGCAGACCCTCATGCCACCCTCCCTCCCCTCCCCCAGCAGTGGAGCCAAGTGCCCAAGTTCAAATCACGTGTTCATCATCTTCTCACCTGTGAGACTCCATGAGCCTCATCATCAGCTCCTGGGGCCTCGGTGTCTCATCTGTGAAACGAAGCCAATAAAAAGCCCGTGTTGGGGGCTGGAGAAATGGATCAGCAGTTAAGAGTACATACTGCTCTTGCAGAGGACCTAAGTTCTGTTGCCCAGCATCACAGTAGACAGCTGGGAAGTCTTTAACTTTCCAGCCCCAGTGAATCTGACTCCCTCTTCTGGCCTCCTTGGGTACTGCATTCACATGCATAAGCACAAAATACAGACATACACACACACACACACAAAATAAAAAATAAAATATTTAAAAAATAAATCTACGTTGTAGGATGCTTGGGGGTACACAGTGTCAGTGGAAAGCATATTCATCCTTGGCTATCTGCTGATGGTTTCAGGGTCCCTAAAGAGCCACAAATCTGCAGGTGATAAGTATATAAAATGGTGCAGTATTTGCTTATGACCTATGCACATCCTCCTGTGGACTTTAAATGATCTCAGTTACTTATAACGCCTGTCACACTGTGAAAGCTATGCAAACAGGTGTCATATTGTATTGTTTAGAGAATCATGAAAGGGTGAAAGTTCACATTTGTTCAATACTGGCACAAATTTTTCCAAATATTTTTTCCTATGGGTTTGGTTGCATCCTTAGACATAAGACCTGTGGATGAGGACATCTGATCATAGGTGCACTGGCTGTGACAGGGCTTCATAACTGGCAGTTAGGATTCTCCAGTTGGTACTTCTCTTAAGTGCTGCTCTCTCTTCACCCCTATTCCCAAGACACCATCACCCAGAGACTCCAGCCCACACCGCTTCCCTCATAAAGACGGTGTATATTCTGTGAGAGTCCTGGCTCACTAGCATGTTTCTAAACACACTAAATACTGAATCAAGCTCCTATGATGGAGGATCGGTCTCATCTACTATAGGACTCGAAGCTGACAGAATAGTCCCTGGCGTACAGCAGGACCTCAATAAGTGTTTATTAACTAATGGGGTTTGCCCACTCGTTCACTTGATAGGCACCACTGAACACCAAACACTGTAAGCCGAGAAAGCAGTCCCTCATAATGAACATGGAGACACAGGGCCAATGGCTGATGAGAGATGAAGGCTCCCCCAGAAGGCCTAGCCCCATACCGTGGTCCCAGGCAGGACTTTGATCTTGAAGAGCAATGATCAGTCACTACTCAAAGGCAGGAGCAGGGCCTGGGAAAGTGGCTCAGTCAGAAACATGCTTGCCTTGCAAGTATGAGGACCTGGGTTCAGATCCCTAGCACCCCCATAAAAAGTCAGACACTGCCACATGCGTCTATAATTTCAGCACCAAGGAGGTGGTGACGGGAGGGTCCCTGGAACCTGCTGGCTAGCTGAAAGGGTGAGCTCCAGGTTCAAAGAAAGACCCTGTCTCAAAAAGTGCATAGTGATCGAAAATGACACCTGATAGTGGCCTCTGTCACAGATATCCACATACACCAACACATACATATGTGTACAAGCATGAACACATGCACACATAAACATGTATACACACAAGCATTCGAAAGTCACTTCTCCTACATGAATTGTTCCTTCAAAAAGGGCTCGCCATTTAGCCCTGAACCCAGCAGAGACCCAGAGAGATGAGCTGGGGCTCCCTCCTGCTGTGGGATGTTCTATATGTTAAATGGGTTGCAGCTGTGGGACTGGCGGGTGAGAGAGATTTGTCCTGACTGTGGGCCAGGCAGGAAAACCCCAGCTACACCCTCCATCTCCAAAAGCTCTTGAGAACTGACAATCCAGACCATTCTATCTGCTGCCTGCTGAGATCTTTGTTCCAGGTTGGACATGACAGCCATTATCTTGAGGCAAAGCAGCTGTGATCACCTGACCGAGGTCATTTTGAGATGGGGTCTTAAATATTCCCTTGTACAGGAAAGGAGAAGAAAAGGCCAGGAGATTCACGAGGACTTCATGAGGTCCTCCCAAGGCCCCTCCCTCTCTGAGGCCCTGTCCCCTCCCTAAGATTCCAGATGCCTTTATATAAGGGGATAAATTGCCAATTGGGTGGGACTTAATGGTGGTATAGCTGTCCCAGACGACTCCAGTGTTACGCTGTTCTAGGGTTACACAGACTGGGGGTGACACTGTTTGGTGACATGGCTACCCAAGAGTTACCTATGATTCTGTAAGTAACCCCAGTCAACTCATTGGCTGGCCATGCTAGAACTGGATGGAAACCTTTCTTTGGTCCATCGGTGCCCCTTTCTCTGGAGTGAAGAGATATTTTTCTATGTCTCCTGGGGAATTCACACAACACCTGCACTCTAGAGTTAGTATAACTTGGGTAGCAATCCACCATTCACGACAGTGCCATCTGCTCCCCAAGGCTCCCTAAAGCTGGCATGCAGATAGAGTCCCGTTCTTAAGGTCCCCCTTCCTCCGTGATCTACAGATTATGCCTTCCTGTATCCCTGTTAGCTTCCAGCGTGCACACAAACTGTTTGTGTGCATTAACCTCCCCTACTTGGCAGCTGTCTTAAAAGACAGCATCTGGTCTTAGGTCTCAAGGCTGGCATTCAGCAACCATGTGCAATCTGGCCTTCATGGGCCGATAGGTGGGTGGATGGATGAGTGGGTGGGTGGAAGATAGGTAGATGGATTGGATGGGTAGGATGTGAGTGGGCAGAAGAATGTGGGAATGAGTGACTGGGCAGGTAGACAGATAGACTGCGGGATGAGCTGCTGACTCTCCTTTTGTCTCTCAGTTCCCCCGCCCCTCTTTATGTCTCTCCTGTCTTCGCTGTCTTTCTTTTTCCTGAAAAATCAGCCTTGGGTGGGCTCATGGATGAGTGAACAGGTGGGCAAATCCATGGATCAGTACATGTATGTCTGCGTCAATGGGTGAATGGATAGGTGGTTAGCTCTTGGCTGTCTTCTCCTGTCTTGGTAGGCTTACCCATCTGAATACAAAAATCCCTGCACCAATGCCTGGAAGGTTCCTTGCAGACTGCTCACGTCAAAGCCCCAGGAGAGTGGACCAACCCCAGACTCATTCATGCAAACCACCCGTCAATAACAGCTAGCAAAGTAAAGGCTGAACAGGACCAGCAGGAGTAACACAAGGCCTGCATCTCTAAGCATCCTCACACCCACCTTTGATTGACACATTCCTACAAACGCTGATCTCCTAACCCCATTTCCAACTCGGCCAGTGAAAGTAGCTTCCTTGAGGTTGACTGTGCACTTCCTGGGTGGAACCCCAAGGCCATCTTCTTCTAGGTCTAAATTTGGCTTTTCCACTCCTCCACCTTTTTCCTTTGGGAGGCTTTGCTCTCGTGGTAACAACGCTAATCCCCATTGCTGTGCCAACTGTAGTATGTGGCACTGCCCAAACCCTGCAAACTAGTAGGCATTGCTTCCTGTTTCATCCTGCAGAAGCCAAATTAAAGGCAACTGATCTGTCTCCATTTGCTTTCTGAAGCTTGTTTCTCTTGGCTTAGAGCTACCTTTTTTAAACACTTCTAGAACCTAGAGACTTTGGTTCTGAACCAAGATATATTTCAGAACCATCAAATTCTGAACCAAGGCGAAGCAGCCAGACTTTCCCCCTTCTTATTACTGAGTACAGATCAGACGCTTGCGCATGATGTCTAGAAGAAACATAAATAGAGTCCATATGGAAAAGCAAGCTTAGGGACCTCAGGGACTGAAAGGTGACACGTGGCCAGTTCTTTGAGCTCTCTTTGTCTTGAATGGCTTGGGCTAGGTGCTGGATACACCAGCATACTGGTGGTGCCATCGGGAGAAGATTTTTAAAATAGCTCCAAGGGAATCTTGTTGTGCCTAAACCAGGAAAGGGCAGGAGCCCCAGACACAGGAAACTTCTAGATATGAATCAGCCATGTCAGCCAAACAGCAAGGTGAGGCCAAGCAAGGAGCCTGGCACCCCAACCCCACCAGGCTGTAAGAAGGACGTTCTACCTATCCTTCTGCATTGTCATAGTGACCAGAGGCCGCAGGAGCTGTGTGGGGGTCACAGACTTCCACCCACCCCCAGGGGGCATGAGGTATCCCTCCCCTCCTAGCTTCAATGGAGATAAAGCACTAACGACCAAACTTGTCACAACCATCAGTCGTCCCGAGGCCTCGCTAACGCCACTGGCAGTGGGGAGCCGTCAAAGCCACCCTTCCCCGTTCAGCCAGAGTGGTGTCACTGGACACTTGATGAGCGCCTCAAACCCTACCTCTGCTCAAGAGCAGTAACGGCCCTCCCCTGGAGAGTCTACGGAGGCTGAGCGGCAAGGCTGAACCTGCCCTCACCCCGAACAAATGAGGTGGCACCGTGTCAGAAAATGTAAGCAAGATGGAAAACTGCGGAGTACTCACGGTGTCCAGAATGTAGATGAAAATCTCTTGTCTCAGCCAGGACCAAGAAAGCTCAGCTTCACCGAGAAAAGACAGTCAGTTGAACCCAACAAAGCAGATCAATGGAGATGTTAGAATCAGCTGAAAAGTTTTTTTTGTTTTTTGTTTTGTTTTGTTTTTTTTAGATTTATTTATTATGTATACAGTATTCTGCCTGTATGTGTCCCTGCAGGTCAGAAGAGGGCACCAGATCTCATTACAGGTGGTTGTGAGCCACCATGTGGTTGCTGGGAATTGAACTCAGGACCTCTGGAAGAGCAGTCAGTGCTCTTAACCACTGAGCCATCTCTCCAGCCCCTGAAAAGTTTTAGCCCTCATACAAAATCCTTCAACAAGGGGTCAGGGATTTAGCTCAGTAGTAGAGCACTTGCCTAGCAAGCACAAGGACCTGGATTCGATCCTCAGCTCTGAGGGGAAAAAAAAAATCCTTCAACAAGACAGGCCTGCACTGGAGCCAATCAGCCCTGGCAGGTGAAGGACACCCACAGGCGCCGGGCAGGTGGGTGCCATTATGGTGAGCAAATACATGGTGGAGAAATGGGAGAGAAAGGGAAGCAGAATAGTTGATGTGCTGTGGAAACAGGCAGAGCTGAAGAGGTGAAGGCTGTGAGGAATAGGCTGACATGGGTGGCCTGCTTGTCACCGGGCCAGGGTGACATCTAGGTCCAGGCTGCTCCCAAGGAACATGTCTGAGTCTATGGCCCTACCAAAGCCAGGGTCTATGTTGATGTTCATGGCTCCTGTTACCATCAAAGGCCATACTGATGCCAGGGATCTGAGCCAACACCTGGGGCCATGTTGGTGTCTGAGGCAGGGCCACACTGCCTCTGGGGCCATGCCATTCTGAGTGGCCTGCACTGACACCCAGGGCCATGGTATCATCCTGAGCTGCTGCCAAGAGCCATGTCTGGGTCCTGGTCCTACAGTATCCAGGGTCAGAGTTAATGTCTGTGGCTCCTGTTACCACTGAGGGCCATGCTGATGCCCGGGGTCTGGTCAGCCACCTGAGATCATGTTGATGTCTGAGGGACATGCTGCTGCTAGGGCCATACTGATCTGAGTGGCCTGTGCTGCCACCCAGAGCCATGGTGACATCTAGCCCAAAATACTGCCTAGGGCCATGTCTGAGTCCATGGTTCTGAGGCATCGGGTCTGTGCTGATGTCCATGGCCCATATTATCCCAGGGTGGGAGGGCACATAGGAACCATGCGTGTTGAAATCTGAGGGCTGGGCTGGGCTGGCTCTGCCCTTCATTGGCCCTGGGATAGTTGACCCTGCGTCTTGCTAGATACTGCAGCAGGAGAGCTGGCCCCACCCCTCAGGGGAGAGCTGCTCACCCCCACTCCCGACTGCCCTGCCGCACTAGGGGGAGATGGCCCCACCCCTCACCACTGGCATGGGAGAAATGATGGCATGAGCATAGGAGAGCTGGCTCTGCCCCACACCTGAGGGGGTGGTCCCATCATCCCAGACTGCGCAGCAACCACCTAGGTCCACATCCTGGGCCTTGGGTTGGCCCACCCTAACATCTACCCCACCTATGATCTGCTGGAGCACGTGAAGGGACTGGTCCTGTGGAACAATAGTCGCAGCATCTCCAGGACTCAGGCAACAGCAGACTATCTGAGAGGAGTTCCAGTGAGAGTCTAATCATGATGGTGTGCCAGAGGCCAGAAGCCTTACACCAGACTCACTGAAATGAACATTTGTGGATGGGGCTGATTGGACAAAAGGATACACTGTGTGACACACTCGAGCTCCCAAAGCCACTAGGACAAATGAAGAGGTGTTAGAGAGATGGGAAAGGTGGAGGGGTGAGGTGGGTTTTGTTTTTCATTATTTGGGGAAGGGGTTCTTTGAGGGGGACACTACAGGGGTGAAGAGAGGATATGGAGGGACTGGGAGGTAAATGGGATTGGGTACATGATGTAAAATTTCCAAAGAATCAATAAAGAATTATGTCATAAAAAAACAAAACACACCTGAGACAGATGGAAAAAACAAAAACAAAAAAACAACTTGAGAGTCTCAGAAAAAAAATAGGAAAAACTTTAGAACATCTTTTCTTGATCCTTTGACAATTCTATACGTGTACATACTGTATCTTGATGATATGCATCCCAACTGCCCCCCACTCCACACACACACACACACACACACACACACACACACACACACACAGTGTGTTTCTTCCCCACATCCACATCCTCTTCTTTGCTTTTTGTTTTTTAACAGACTGAGTCCAGTGAGTGCTGCCTGGGGGAGCTGATTGCTCTTGTTGGCTTGTCCTTGTGAGGGTCTTGTGTACAGGTCACCACACCTGCAGTGAGTTTGTGAGTGCGATGGCCATGTTGTGACCAGAAGGCAGCACTTCACAGCAACAAAATAATTTTTAAATGTCCAAATAAAAAATGTTAGAATTAAAAATACAGTAGTCAAATTTAAGTCTCTCTCTCTCTCTCTGTCTCTCTCTCTCTCTCTCTCTCTCTCTCTCTCTCTCACACACACACACACACACACACACACACACACACACACACACACAAAATGAGCTCGATAGCAAAATGGACATAGAAGTGAAATAATCAGTGAATTTGAACATGCAGAACAATAGAGATGGCCCAATCTGAGCAGGAGAGAAACTGACTTCAAAAAACAAGCTTGGGGTTGGAGAGATGACTCAACAGTTAAGAGAACTAGATGCTCTTCCAGAGGACCAAGTTCAATTCCCAACACCCACAACTATCTATAATTTCAGTCCTACAAGAGCTGATGCCCTCTTCTGGCCTCCATGAGCACCAGCATCCATGTGGTGCACAGACACATATGTAGGCAAAACATCCAAACACAAACATTTTTAAAGCATCGTGGATGTGTAGAACTCTAACAGATCTAACATGTATGCCTTCACAGAACCAGCAAAGGAGAAAGAGAGTGGCCAAACTAAAAAATTGACTGGCAATTTCCCAATTTTGGTCAAAGATATAAAACCTATAGTTTCAAAAGCTAGGATAATCATAAGGAAGTCCACACTAAGACACACCACAAATAAAAGTTCAGTAAACTAGAGACAATGGAGAAGATGCTGAGCTCTGAGTGTGTAGAGCACTCTACTATCATACTCCAGGTCCTGGGTTTGATCCCTAACACTGCACAAATGAAGGAAGTGAATGAGTGAGGGAGGGAGGGAGGCCAGAGGGAGGGAGGGAGGGAGAGGGGGGGGGGGGGGGGGAGGGAGGGAGGGAGGGAGGACAATGAAAGCAGAAGGATTAAATAACTCAGAGAAGAGAGTCCAAATGACCACGGTTTCTTAGGAACCACAGAGCCCAGACGAACATGGTACAGCATTTTCAAATGTTGGGGTTGGGGGAAAGACAGCCTGTCAACTCTAAATTCTATGTCTGGTGAAATTATCCTTCAGGAATCAAGGGAAAAGTCAAGACATTAGCAGACTGGGCTTGGGGTACAGCTCACGGGTAGAGTACTTGCCTAGTATGCACAAGGCCCTGACTTCAATCTTCAGTATCACTTTTTAAAAAGACATTATCAGGCAAAAGGAAAATAGGAGCATGAGAAGATCACTCTTTGACTAATAAGGAGACAAAGCCATCTTGTGATATCAGGAAGAAAGAGCCTAAAAGTAGAAATATAGATCTGCATTATGGGCATCTTTTCCTCTGAGTTTTCTAAGTTATAGTTGGTAACTAAAGCAAAAAGGATAACATTGTCTCAATATATGCAGAGGAAATATTAGGATAATTATAATTTTCAATTAAGAAGAAAAGAGACTTCAAAGGAAGTAGCTTCTACATCTCACTCATGATGGCAAGATGGCAACAACAGCAGACAATAAGTTATGCATGTACAAAGTAATACCTAGAAAAGTCATTCTAAAGGTGTACAAAGAGATGTACTCAAATACACTGTAGATACCAAAACATAATTTTAGAAAATGCTCCAATAACCCACAAGAAGGCAAAAAGGAGAAAATGGGAATTAAATATAGAGAATAAACTGAAAGCAAAAATTTAAATGGCAGGTAAACCCAACCAAATCAATTCCATTAAATGCAAATGGTCTAAATACATTCACTAAAAGACAGGGACTTGCAGAGTGGGTTATAAATAAAAATGATCCAACTATATACTGTGTACAAGAAATTCACTTTAACTATAATAATAAGAAAGGGTATGTGGCTCTACAGTAGAGTCCTGACCTAGCATCCCAGCCTTGAGTTTAATCCCTAGCACTGTGAAATAAAATACAGATCAATATAGTGATTAATGATAAAGGCATGATGAGAGAAAACATTAAAGAAAATATATGGCTATAGTTATCAAAAGGAAGTAGGGATGCATATGTTAAAGTAATACAGGAGGGTTTTTTTTTGGGGGGGGAGTAGGGGCAGATACCAAACTGAAAATAATCAAAATGTTTTCTGATAGGCAGGTGGTTAAATAAATTATACATCCATCCTATGGAATACTATTCAACAATAAAATGGAACCAAATATTTGTCCAAGAAAAAAAACTCCAAAATACCATTACATCCATCCATTTTTAAATCTTTTTCTGCTATCAAGTCATTTTTAGACCTCCTTCAACTTTCTCTCTCTCTCTCCCTCCCTCCCTCTCTTCCTCTCCCTCTCCTCCCCCCCCTCCTCTCTCTTTCCTCCCTTTTTGGGGGAGTGTTGTACCTAGACTCAAAAGCCATGGGGAGGAAGGGAAGAAGAGCTGCACTAGGAAAAGACCCTCAGTCTAAACTATGACACTTGAGCTTAACCCGAAGGCAGAAGGGACAATGGAAGAATTTCAAGTTGGGAGCACAATGATCACTCTTCTGTCTGTGAAGGCTAGGACAAATGGAAGTGAGGAGCCTGGAAGGTTCTGGAGCTCCCTCAAGGAGGTCCTGGGAGGAGGCCACAGAAGGACACTGACAACCTTGCTTGTGCACAGCTCCAATCATCCTCACTTCCTAGTCAAGGTTCATCAAGTCCCTGGCACCCTGGGGGAGGCACCGGGAGCAGGCTAAGTACTGGGCTCTGAAGACATCCAGGTTCTGCCACTTATCAGCTGGAACACACTTAATCTTTCTGAGTCTCCACATCCTCATCAGAAAAATGGGTCAATATGGGGCTGGAGAAACGGTTCAGTGCCCAGGTTAAGAGTGTGCACCTCTAGCAGAAGGCTCCCACATCAGGTGGCTCACAACCACCTATAATTCTAGATCTGGAGCATCAGATGACTGCTACAGGACTCCAGGGAAATCTGCATTCACACGAACAAACCCATACACAGATACATATGATTAAAAGCAAGTCCTTAAAAAAAAAGGGCCGTTGTAAAAGTAACAAAATACCATTGAAAGGGTGTGTTTGTTCCCTGCTCCCAGCATAAGATGAGTACTTGTAAGTGCTAATGGCGTCCCCAGTGTGATAAAGTGAGGACCCAAAGTTCTCACGACAATCACCCCTGTCTTTCAGTTCATGATGTTTCTCCTGCTCAGAGCTGGGGATTGAGCAGGAAGATTGGCAGATATGCCCAGTTTAGAAGGGAGCACTCCCATTGTTACCCCAAGACTCCAGTTTCTCCTCCATTGTTAGGTGGCCTTGACAGTGAAACCTGATGTAGTTCATTCTTGAAGACTCATGTGGTAACAGAGGGCACAAGGCCCTACCTCCTCCTCCTCCTTCCCCTCCTCCCCCTCCCCCTTCTCCCCTTCTTCCCCCTCCTCCCATAGTTTCCCCTCCCTCTACCTCTCTCTTCCCCTTCTTGCTCCTCCTCTGCTGCTTCCTCCTCCCTCCTCCCTCCTCCCTCCTCCTCTTCCACAGCCTTCCTACAGGGCAGGTAAACCCCCTATCCAAGAGTAGAGCCCCAAGAGCAACACTGCCCTGAGGCCAGGATGGAGAGGAAGCTGGTCCACAATGGCTCTCCGGGCCAGGATGGAGAGGAAGCTGGTCCACAGTGGCTCTCCAGGGCCA
>CABHPP010137095.1:14010-34430 GCA_902168425.1 Peromyscus attwateri | reverse complement strand
TCTCTCTCTCTCTCTCTCTCTCTCTCTCTCTCTCTCTCTCTCTCTCTCACACCCCCACCCCAATTCATCAGGAATGCTTTGGGCTCTTACATCAAATTCTCCTTCGTCACTAGTAACCTGTCTCATAGCATCATCATTTCTCATCTGTATTAAGGCAGGGGTGTTAATATCCCTCTTAATCTAACCTGGGGGATCCTGAGAACTCAAAAGGAGGGACATTAGAAACTCCCTTGAGATAGGATTAGTCTAGATAACTAGGGCTTGTTTTCATCCCTTATACTTGATACTTTGAAGTCTAATTCTGGTATACCTGTCTGCCAGGGTACCTTATAAGGACTTTGGCTTATACACCGAGTGACATGAAGGGCTGGAGGCATTAGAGCAGTGTAACAGGGGCCACAGCAGGATTTGATCAAGGCTGAGCTTCTTCCCGCCTATCTTTTGACCAACACCACCGCTTCCCACATCGTTTCTAGTTAGAACCATCGTTTGATACTCCCTCATTTCTTCCTTTGCTTCCTTTGCTTAATTTTTAAAAGACTTGTTGTTTATTTTCATTTTTGTGTGTGCCTGAGTATTTTCTCTACATGTTTGTAAGTGAAGTACATGTGTGCTGTGCCCGCAGAGACAAAAAGAGGTCACTGGATCCCCTGAAGCTGGAGTTATGAGCAGCCCTATGGGTTCTAGGAACTGAACCTATGTCATCTGCAAGAGCAGCCAGTGCTCCTAATGGCTGAGCCACCTTTCCAGCACCTGCTTCCTTAAATTTTGAACAGTTCTTACCACTTTCAAAGTTTTTACTAATTACATTAATTTCTGTCTTCTGTCACTGGAATGTAAAGTTTGTACAGACAAAATAGCATTCACTTAAAAAAATTTTAAGAATGTGAATATATTCTATATGTGTGCAGGTGCCTATGGAGGCCATGGTAGGGTGTCAGGTTGCCTAGAGCTGGAGTTACAGATGGTTGTGAACCACCTGATATGGGTCCTGGGAACAGAACCGGAACCCTCTGGAAGCAGGAAGCCTTCTTACCTGTTGAACCGTATCTTCAATTTCCTCTAACATGAGTTTTCTGAGCTAAGAGTGGGGCCCGTTACAGTTATAACTCAAAAGATGTTGATGGATAATTGAGAGGAGCAGTCTCAAAGGGTAAATAGTGTTCTGCAAATAATTTAGCAAGCAGTGGAAAGCCCATAACTGGAGTCAGTCTCCAACTTTGTGGCGGTCTGTATGACTACAGCATGCTTGAGACGGAGACCAAACTCCCGATTAGCCACACAAGCTCTGCTGAACTGGACTTCATCTTGTTTAGACCTGGATGCCATTTTTGAAATGTGGGTAAAGAAAATGACGTGCAGAATTATTCCTTAGGAGAAGCAATTTCTTAATCTTATGCACAATGATGCAAATCCAAAAAGAATCCTATTAAGAGGTGATCTGAGAAAGCCTTGGGCCAATCCTATTAACCCAGAGGTGTCGGTAGCCCTTTGGGAGAGGGTTCACCTCAGGAAGCAGAGTGATTCTAAGGAGGTAGCCCTGTGCAGGAGGAGATGGGTAGGCTGTGAGCTGGGCTCGATGTCTACCTGCAAACCTGAAACTTTAGGACTTCCTACTTCAACTTGCATCCTCCTTTATTTCTTTAAAATAGAAAATGTCTGTCTTGCTTTTTGTCAACTGTTCAGACAGTGTGTGAGTCAGATTTGCAGCATTGATATGGGAATTGCTGCTGGGGACTTGGTTCTTTTGTTTCTTATATTTGAAATAGTCTACCTAAAGTCTCTCCAAATTCCTTCTAAACAAGAATCCGAAGTTATGCTTTCTAAATGACTGCAGTTGCTTTGACAACCTTTTCACTATTTCCCCCCATTGCAGGATCTTCACATTGCTTTCAAAAGGTCACCAAATTGTTTTCTTGAGGGTCTATCTTATATCTCCAATTAAATGTAAAACTTTCCAAAGATGGGGTAGGAGCCATGGTAGTTTTTTTCTGCTTGTGTGGGTTTTGGCTTTGCTTTTCTAGGTTTTTTTCCCCCTTTACATTGTACTTAAAAGCAAGACTCATAAGGGCTAATGAAGACACCAGAACCTTGATTCCTCTTTTGGTTGTATCTTTAGCTCTACTGTAATCATTCTGAAATTCAATGTCTTCTGCAAAATGAGACTATCACTACTAACAAACATGTTAGTGGGCAGGGCAGACAATCAAATAAATACCAAGAATATATTTGATCAACTAGGTTCCCTCTCCTGGACCCTTGCAACTGCTCCCCCAATTTATTCCTGTCTACACAGTCTCATTGGTTGATCTTCTGCAAGCTGTATTTGCTCAACATGGCCTAATCTCCCAATCTTAGTTGATGGAGCCAGGAGGGAAGATCAAGAAATTCTAGTTTCAACTGGCTGTTGTTTTAAACACAGGGGAGACAAACTCAGAAGGCCTTGGTTGGTGTTACTTTTCTAACCATGCAGTTGAACCTGAGAGAACACAGATCTCTGGTTTAAAGCATAAATAAATAAGAGATAACTGACAAAGGGAACAGAGTGTTTTGATTTCCCATTCTTGAGGTCCAGTTTTACTTTGGCCCCAAGGATCAGCGAAATATCCTGACATCCACATCATCATCATAATAATGATAATTATCTTCTATAATTAGCTTGGGTTGGTTTCTGTTACAGCTCAAAGCATCTTGACCATGATATTATATGTGAAAGTGATTTGTAAACCAGATCTAGGTGAGTATTACTAACTTGTCTTTTAATTGTCTCCTGCATTTTTTTTTTTATTATTCCAGAGTCACCAATGGCAACAGAAATGTGCTACAAGACCTACCCAGGGACCTTTATTACCAGTATCATGTCCTTTGTACTATGGCAGTATGCCAAGAGATTCTGGGGGCAAGAAAGAAATTGGATTGTCTGTGGTATCTAGCTAAGACTGGCAGGGAAGAATATACGGATGTCAGAACAGTGTTCTAGGCAAGAACTATGGTGGAAGGGCTGGTGTTGGTAGGTCATGACCAACAGAGCTAGGCAATAGTTTTTATAACACACTTTTGGGAACACTCTAGACCAGAGCTTCACTCTTCAGTGGTCCATTTTGGTTTTTCTTCCACTGCTTGCAAATGTGAGCTCTGAGAGGTGAGATTAAAGGGAGACAGATGTGCCTCAGGGTCCAACACCACATTAGGAACTTCTTTCCTTTAAGTTCACACTGAACTTTTAGAGGCATTAAGAGTAACTCTAGCCCCAACTCATATTCGCATTTCCATCTCTGTAAGAAGGCTGAAAACACACTTGTTATAAGCAACTGTAGGTGTAAGTTTCTCTCCTGTTCCCAAATACCCAGCAGCCTCTTCTTAAATAATTATCACCGAGGCTTAATATTACTTATAAATGCTCAGCCAGTAGCTCAGGCTTATTACTAACTAGCTCTTACACTTAAATTAACCCACAATTCTTATCTATGTTTATCCACGTGGCACGTGGCTTTGTATCTTTTCTCAATATGACATTTTCATCTTGCTTCCTTTGCATCTGGCTGGTGACTCCTGACTCCACCCTTCCTCTTCCCAGAATTCTCCTAGTCTGGTCACCCTGCCTATACTTCCTGCCTGGCTACTGGACAATCAGTGTTTTATTAACCAATTTGAGTGCCAAATCTTTACAGTATACAAGAGCATTATTCCACAGCATTTTTCCTCTTTCTTTGTCTAATTAAAAAGGAAGGTTTTAACCTTAATATAGTAAAACAAAAACAGTTATTAAGTAAGAATTATAGTAACAATATCCAATCCATTTGCATTTGACAAAATTAGAGAAAATAATTATCTATCTTATCTTGCTGAGTCTGAAGTTTTGTATCTAATTTACTTTCTATTATAACTAAGGAAAACTATAATTATAACTATTTAGTCTTCAACTCCATCAAAGACCCCAGAATAATATAATATTACCTGAACAAACTGGAAGTGCATTGCAAGCAATTTCCAAAACTCTAGAAATAACAGAGACATCTGGCTGACTGGACAGTCACCCAAAGGTCCTCTGCAACATTGGGGCATACATCCTCAGCCTATTGGCCTAGAGTATCTGGTAGACTTTTTAGTGAAGCAGGAAATTTTAAGGATTGTCCTGCCTATTTTGGCAAAATTTGCCAGTAACTTTCCTCTATGTCCTGAAGAATGTTTGTCAGTTTCTTCTGTGAAGCAGGAACCCTGAAAGACTGCCCAACCTTGTTTTGTCAAAGTTCAGTAGTCATTTTCCTGTGGGTCCTGCATGTCCAGTTTATACAACATACAGTCAAGCAGTCAAGGCAAAAGCAGTTTCTTGCCAAAATAGCTAATTTTGCCAATCTCCTATGGAGTTTCTTCAATGTCCATCATCCTCTTTGAAGTAATTGGTGCTGTCAGGAGCAGACGTGTCTCACTGTTGAGAAAAGTCTAAGTTCTTAAAATATTTTAAATGCCATATTCTGTTGGTCTTTGAAATGTTTGAAGATTGCCTATCTATCAGAAATATATCTTTGCATATCTAGAAAACCTAACTAATATGACTATAAGTTTGCCTATTTTAGATGACTATTAATCTGTATTTATTAATTATATATTGCAACTTCAAATGAGCTGCATAAACAAGAGCAGAAATACATATAGTATAACAAAATTGACCTTAAATTTGTATCAATAACCTAAAATCCATACCAATGTATAGTATTTTGAGATTAACAGTTTTTTATTAAAGTAGATTCAATAATCTAATTTTTAAAAGAAAATCATTTCTATAGCATATCCCCCCCCTTTTTAAGAAAGAGATTGACTATGTCCATTAACCATTCATAACCAACCCTTTAAATGAAAACAAACATTCATAAACAAGGTTTTGGGAATTTGGGCATAGTTTTCTATACTACTTCTTGCTGATTGGGGGCATTGGTAATCTCATGGGGATCCTGAGAAAATTTGAGATAATGGTCAAGTCCTGGGAAGACCAGCTATAACCTTTGTTGATAGATACCATCTGTCAAGGTTCAGGAGGTCTTGCTTGATCAAATCTGATCCATCATAACCCGTAACAAATCCACAGCCTCTTGCTTCCTGTGGAAACCAAAGCAGAGCCTCTTTTCCAAAGCAACATATCCTTAGACCCCAATTTTGAAGTCAAGATACCTTAAAAATATATATGTTGGTTTAATTTAGTAGCCCTACAATCAAATGTCTCTCTGCAGTTAGCTCATTAAAAGTAAAAAAATTCAGAGAAAACATAATAATAGACACAATCCAGACTCTTTGTGTATTTTCCATCTTTACATGCCTTTATTTTTGTATATTACTTTATTACTTTTAAGACTTTATTTTTATGATTATCTAAACCCTTTCTCTCTTTTCTCCGAAGCCTATGTACATTTTTAAAACATACTCTGACCCATTTAGAGGTTTTTTTTTTTCCATCTGAATTTGTCTTTATTGTGTATCTGTAATCCTTTGCCGACCATTGCTTTAAACTGTTAAGGTAGGACCGAAGTGGCAGCTTTGGCGGTTGGCTCTGCCCCACTCTTTTGTTCCCTGAGTGTTTAGCTTCATGGTAGAGGGACTGGTGGGAGCCACATTTATTGCCCCAGTTCTGGGAAGCAGTACTAAGTAGCACAGCATGCAGCTGTTTTTTAAGCCCATGGCTGTGCCCTCAAGGCTGCAGGCAGTGGTTGGGAGAAGGCTTTTTGTACTGTATCCCATGAGAGACTGTGGGAGTCCACCATGTTCAGCTGAGGCCCACCATGGCCAGGGGATGCAGTTCTGTACCACAGCTGGCAATAAGAGACATGAACTAGGAAGCTGCTCTTGGCTCTGTTTTTATAGTTCTCTTAGGTTTTATGTGGAAATCCTTGCCAAATGTCTGGGCACCAAATGTAGCTGAACCTTTTCTCTGTCCCACTTGATCCTGCAGCAGCTTATAAAATAATCACTCAGAGGCTAAGTATTAATTATAAACTGTTCGGCCTATGGCTCAGGCTTATTACTAGCTAGCTCTTCCATCTTAAATTAACCCATTTCTATCAATCTATGTATCGCCACATGGCCGGTGGCTTACCGGTGCTTTCACACCATGCTTCTTGTGAGGCTTGTTGTCATCTCTCTGACTCTACCCTCTCCTCCCTGTATCTCTGCTTGGATTTCACAACTGGCTCAGACAATGCAGCCTCACAGACTATTCCAGTTAGGACTTGACCATAAATCTTAATTTTCTCAGAATCCCCATAAGACTGCCAGTGCCCCCATCCAGCAGGAAGTAGTATGAGAAGCTACACCCAAGTTCCCCCAATTTATTTATTGTTTATAAATGTCTATTTTTATTTAAAGGGGGTTGATTATAAATACAATCTCTTTCTAAAAAAGAAAAGGGGATAATATAAATATGATAGGATAAAAGGGTAGATTATTGAATCTACTTTTAAAGAGCAACAACTTGTTTAAAATGTTTTACATTGTTATAGATTTTAGTTTATTACTAATTTAAAGTTAATTTTGTTATACTGTATGCATATTTCTACTCTTGTTTAAGGTATTATGTTTGTGCAGCTCATTTGAAATTGTAATGTATAATTAAGAAATAGAGATTAATAATTAGTCATCTATGATAATCACACTTATAATCATGTTAAGTGTTCTAGGTATACATAGATATATTTAAATTAGATAGGTGATCTTCAAACATTCCAAAGACCTACAGAATATGGCACTTAAAATGTTTCAAAAACTTAGATTTTTCTGAACAGTGAGACACGTCTGCTCCTGGCAGCACCCATTTACTTCAAAGAGAAAGAGGGGCATCAAAGATACTCTATATGGAATTTATCTTTTTCTTGGCACAAAATGGCCATTTGGGGAAGAAACTGCTCTTGCCTGGACTGCTTGACAGGATGTTATGTAAACTGGACATGCAGGACCCATAGGAAGGTGACCACTGAACTTTGCAAGATGAAATGGTCCTTCAGGTTCCTGCTTTGCAGAGGAGACTGCCAGATATTCTACAGGACACAGAGAGAAGCGACTGAAAAATTTGAGATCTATAGGCTGAAGATGGATGCCACAATGTTGCAGAGCAACTTTGGGTGACTGTCCAGGCAGCCAGCTGTCTCTGTCATTCTAGATTTTTGGAAGTTGCGTACAATACACTTCCTGTTTATTTAGGTAATATTATATACTTCTGGGGTCTTTGATGTAGTTGAAGACTAGATAGTGATAATTATAATTTTCCTCAGTTATGATAAAGGATAAATTAGATATAAAACCTTAGACTCACAAATATAAGATAGAGTATTTTCTTTAATTTTGCTAAATGTAAATAGACTAGATATTGTAACTGTAATTCTTGCTTGGTAACTGTTTTGTTATATATAGTTTTACTACATTAAAGTTAAAACCTTCCTTTTTGATTAGACAGAAATGGGGAAGTGTTGTGGGAGATTTTTCTGTATGCTGTGAATATGTGTTGCTCTGATTGGTTAATAAAGAAGCTGCTTTGGCCTATGGTGAATCAGGTTATAGCCAGGCAGAAAATACAAGCAGATAGACAGGAAGAAGAAAGGCAGAAGGAAAGAGATGCAAGCCAGCCACCCAAGGAGCAACACTGGGATGCAGGTAAAGCCACGGAACCTGTGGCGATACACAGGTTGATACTTATGGGTTAATTTAGGATGAAAGAGCTAACTGGCAAGAGGCCTGCCATAGACTATACAGTTTGTAAATAATATAAGCCTCTGTGTGTTTACTTGGGTCTGAGTGGCTGCGGGACCCAGCAGGACACAGGAAAACAAACTTTCAGCTATGTCTTACCTTGCTGTAGGCCAAAGCAGCTTCTTTATTAAGCAATGGGAGCAACACATATTCACAGCATACAGAAAGACAACCTACATCAAGCGTCCTTACTGTCAGGATCCAGGTGAAAGCACCCTGTCGCCTCCTGCCTCTAACACGTGAAGTCAGTCAGTGAGGTTAATTGCAGACATCCTCTTGGACATGATCCTGGAGTTAGAACAATGGTGAACAGTCTTGCCATTTGAGAGGAATCTGAGCATACATGACCATTGTCATGGGTGGCAAGACACTGAGGAAAATTACATGCCTTACACATCTCTTCTTTTGTGTTAAAATTCACAGGCCTGGGCAAGTGAGGAGGGCTGGCTTTCTAACCCATCACCGGGAAAAGAAATGGAAGTCTTGAACACAGTGGCACCATGGTTGTTTTTAGAAAGCAGCAGAAGTGGGAAAATGGACCAGAGAGTGGCCTGACCTAGCCATCTCCTGATGAGTGGCAGCTGGTCAGTGTAGAAACAGGAAGTTCAGGAGGTTTCAGAGCTAAAAGACTCAGGTGACGCCAACCAGGATTCCCCTGGATGCAATACAGTGTCAGACGCCTGGTGTGCCCTTGTGGAGTGGGTAGAGGACATTACCTCCTTCCCCTCCTCCCTGTACTCTATGATTTTAATGGTTTTAAATACCCTGAAAAATAGATGGCCATGCAGTTTTTCTCCTCTCAAAGCTGTCTGCTGTAGTATGTTTTCTTTAAAATTTTTTATTCTTAGTTGAGTGTGGTGGCACGATCCTGTAATAGTGAGCTTCAACCAATGTCTTGGCATGTCAGGCAATGTCCCATCCTGGATAAGCACTGTTAAGTCCTAACCCTGTCTCAGGTGAAGGAACAGCTTAGGGGATTGACCCGTAACTGAACAGAGTCCTCTGCCTCTGTTGTGGTCATCTTTGGACCAGTGAGAGTGAGCACTTAAATTCTGAATGCATACAAAATAAAGTAGCGAGGGTCAGAGAATTGTTCTCTTAAATTGCTCTGAAAATCCTCATGTAGAGTGTTCTTTTCTACTCATCATCATTAATTCAAGACTGCTCTAAGGGGTCAGCTTGGGACCTGAGTGTAGTGTCAAGTGAGGACCAATGTTGTCACTCATGTTTATCCTTTTGATGGATTTTTCCCAGGGAAGGACCTAGAAAAGTCACCACAGACACGTCTGCATCTCCAAGCCTGAGGAAGGGGTCCGGGGGGGTGAGGAAGGATTATACTGAACTGGCTTTTCTGTTCAGCCTTATGACCTTGCATTTGTTTTAAAAGACTGGCTTCTATAAGTAAATCCAATAGTTTAAATCAGATGGGATAAGAAATGTGAAGTCCAGTGACTTCTGAGAGCTGCTTTTCTAGAAACTAGGCTGTGGAGAAGCGCCTCAGAAGAGGCAGCAGATGTTTCCTGGTTGAAGAGTCTTTCTGTGGCAGGATCACATGGCAGGTGGAGAAGCTGGAGGTGAGCCCTAAGTGTTTGTGCAATTTTGTGAGCATTTGGTAATCATGGCAACTTTTAGGTGAGAACCCTTGCTTTTTGTTATAAGAATGTCAGTCTAGTTGTGGGGTCACCTGTGTGCATCTCACACCAATGCTGCTGTAGCGAAGGGTCCAGTCAGAATTCTTATTTTAGCTTAATGTTTAGGTGACCAGAAGGAAGCTGCTGGAGCCATTTGCATGTACACATGGCAATGTGTTTCCCTCGGAACTTTTTAAGTTAATGAAAAACCTGGAAAATAACAATTTGGTCCCAATGTGGAGTACAGAACGCAATAAATAATTCTAAAATCTCTCTGTGCCTGTGATGCTAAATTAGCTTTGTTTTATTTATTGTTTTTTCTATTTTGAATCTATTTTCTGTGTTAAATTCTTTTGGTAATCTAAACAATTTGATTTTTTTTTTGGTGTGTTTTCCATTTATTCCCCGACCCCTTTACTGAAAATAGATTTTTTTCTTACATAATATATCCTGATTATGGTTCTCCGCCCTGTACTCCTCCCAGTTTCTCCCTATCCCCTCCCATCTTTCCGTCTCTTCCTACCCCCTTTCTCTCATTAGAAAACAGAAAGGCTTCCAAGGGATAATAGTAAATATAATAAGATAAAACAAAACTAACATTGGAATAGGACAAAACGAACAAGCCAAAGGAAAAGAGCCCAAGAGAAGGCACAAGAAACAGAGACCCACTCATTTGCACACTTGGGAATCCCATAAAACCACTAAACTGGAAGCCATAATATATATGCAAAGGACCTGTAGGGTAAAAGAGAAGAAAAAATGTGAATATTAAAAATAAAATATAATAAGGTAATTTTTTTTATAAAAAAAGAAAAGTCCTTACATGACATTATAAGACAACAAACCTTCAAAGATGCCACTGAACTAGTTTTCTGTTGGCCATCTATTGCTGAACAGGCAGCCTACCCTTAAGAGTAGTTTGCATCCTGAGTGAGACTCCCTTGGAGAAAACAAGATTTCCATTTGCAAGTGGCTATCTGTTAATGCTTATTTTGCTCTTTTAGGGACCCACCACTCAGCTCCCACTTAAATCACACACGGAGACTTATTATTAATTATGAATGCCTGACCTTAGCTTGGTTTGTTTCTTGCCAGCTTTTCTAACTTAAATTATCCTATCCACCTTTTGCCTCAGGGTTTTTCTTGTTCTCTTACTTCTGTAAATCTTACTCTTACTCCATGACTGGCTGTGTAGCTGGGTGGCTGATCCCTGGAGTCCTCCTCCTTCTCTCACTCCTAGATTTCTCCTCTCCCAGATTTCTCCTTCTATTAATTCTTTCTGCCTGCCAGCCTCCCCCATCCTTTCTCCTGCATCGATATTGGCTGTTCAGCTCTTTATTAGACCATCAGGTGCTTTAGACAGGCACAGTAACACAGCTTCACAAAGTTAAACAAATGCAACATAAACAAAAGTAACACACCTTAAAATAATATTCCCCAATGAAGTGTCTCTGTGGTAGGATGAAGCAATCTTTGAATACATGCCCAAGAGTGGTATAGCTGGGTCTTAAGCTGTATTGATTCCCATCTCTCTGAGGAACTGCTACACTGATTTCTATAGTAGCTGTACAAGTTTGCACTCCCACCATCAATAGATGACTGTTCCTCTTAACCTGCATCCTTGCCAGCATGAGCTGTCACTTGTTTTATTGATTTTGGCCACTATGACATGTAAGATGAAATCTCAAAGTAGTTTTGCTTTGTATTTCCCTGATTGCTAAGAATGTTGAATATTTCTTTATATGTTTCTCATCCTTTTGAATTTCCTCTTTTGAGAATACTCTGTTTAGAGCTGTACACCATGTTTAAATTGGGTTATGTGTTGATATCTAGTTTTTTTGTTTTTTAGTTATTTATATGTTTTGGATATTAGCCCTCTGTCAGATGTGTTGTAGGTAAAATTTTATCCCATTCTGTAGGCTGCCTCTTTGTGTGAATGATGATGCCCTTGGCTATGCAGAAACTTTTTAGTTTCATGAAGTCCCATTCATTAATCACTCATCTTGGTGCCTGTGCTACAGGTATTCTATTCTGAATGTCTTTTTCCAGGGCCTATAAGTTCACGGCTATTTCCCAGTTTTCTTTCTATAAGGTTCAATGTATCTGGTTTTATGTTAAGGTATTTGATCCATTTGGAGTTGAGTTTTGTGCAGGGTGGTAAGTATGGATCTATTTGCATTCTTCTACATGCAGATATCCAGTTTGATCATCATCATCATTTGTTGAAGATGTCTTTTTTTGTCCAGTGTGTTTTTCTGGCTTCTTTATAAAAAAATCAGGTGTGCATAGGTATGTGGATTTATGTATGGGTCTTCAGTTCCATTGATCAATATGTATGGTTTTGTGCCAATACCATACTGTTTGTATTACTATAGCTCTGTAGTACAACTTGAAATTGAGGATGGTAATATCTCTAGCACTTCTTTTATTATTCTCCTTCTATTAATTCAGGATCGTTTTAACTATCCTGTTGTTGTTGTTTTCTCTTTTTAATGTTTACATATGAAGCTGAAGAATATCCTTTCAAGATCTGTGAAGAATTGTATTGGAATTTTGATGGGGATTGCATTGAATTTGTAGATTGCTTTTGAGAGGATGGCTATTTTAACTTTATTAATCCTACCAATCTATGAGAATAGGATATCTTTGCATTTTCTGATATCTTTTCAGCTTAAGGTTTTTGTTATGTGAGTTTTTCACTAGATTAGTTAGAGCTACCCCAAGAATATATTATGTATAAAACTATTTCACCTGCAAATAAAGATACTTTGGCTTCTTCCTTTCCCATTTGCACCCCCTTGCTCTCCTTCAGTATTATTGCTCTAGCAAAGACTTCAAGTACTATATTAATAGGTATGGAGAGAATGAACAACCTTGTCTTGTTTTGTTTTTAGTGGAATTGCTTTGAGTTTCTCTCCATTTAAGCTGATCTTACCTATGGGCTTGCTCTAAACTGCCTTTATTATGTTGAGGTATGCTTCTTGTATCTCCAGTCTTTCTAGGACTTTTATCATGAAGGGGTGTTGGACTTTGTCAGAACTTTCCTGAATCTAGTGAGATAATCATGTGGTTTTTGTCTTTCAGTTTGTTTATGTGGTAGATTATACTTATTGGTTTACATATATTGAACCATCCTGCTTCTCTAGGATGAAACCTACTGTATCAGGGTGGATAATCTTTTTGATGTGTTCTTGGATTTAGTTTACAAATATTTTATTGAGAATTGCTGAATGTATGTTCATAAGGGAAATTTATCTGTAATTTTATTTCTTTGTTGGGTCTTTATGTGATTTGGGTATCAGGGTAACTGTGGCTTCATAAAAATGAATTGGGAAATGTTCCTTCTGTTTCTATTTTGTGGAATAATTTGAGGAGTGTTGGCATTAACTCTTAAAGTCTGGGAGAAATCTGTGCTAAAACTATCTGGCCTTTGTTGTTGTTTTGTTTTTGTTTTTTGTTTGGTAGACTTTCTTCTTTTGTTTCACCAGGAGCTTTAGGGATGTTTAAATTGCTTATGCAATCTTGATCTGACTTTGGCAAGTGGTGTGTATTGAGTAAATTATCCATTTCTTTTAGATTTTCCAATTTGGTGGAGTACAGGGGTTTTTTTTTTTTTTTTTGTTTTTTGTTTTTTTTTTTTTTTTTCGAGACAGGGTTTCTCTGTGTAGCTTTGCGCCTTTCCTGGAACTCACTTGGTAGCCCAGGCTCGCCTTGAACTCACAGAGATCCGCCTGCCTCTGCCTCCCGAGTGCTGGGATTAAGGGTGAGCACTACCGCCCCTAGCTATTATGATTCTGTGGATTTCCTCAGCATTTGTTGTTACGTCCTCCCTTTCCTTTCTATTTTTGTTAATTTGGAACTCATCTCTCTGTCTTTTGGTCAATTTAGACAAGGGTTCGTCAATCTTATTGCTTTTATCAAAGAACTAACTCTTTGTTTCATTGATTCTTTGTATTGTTATTTTTGTTTGTGTCTACTTTATTAATTTCATCCCTAAGTTTGATTATTTCTTGCAGTCTACTCCTTTTGGGTGTGATATTTTCCTTTTGTTCTAGAGCTCTCAAGTGTGCTGTTATTAGTATGACATCTTTCCAATTTTTTTTTATGTAAGTACTTAGTGCTATGAACTTGCCTCTTAGAACAACCTTCATTGAGTTGCATTAAATTTGAGTATGCTGTGTATTCATTTTCATTCAATTCTAGAAAGTCTTTAATTTCTGCTTTGACTCATTTTTTATTCAATAGTGAATTGTTCAGTTTCCATGAGTTTGTAAGCTTTTTGTTGTTGATACCTAGCCTTAACCCATGATGGTCAGATAGGAAGCAGGGTGTTATTTTAAATTTTTTTTTGTATCTGTTGGGATTTGTTCTGTGTCCAAGTATGTAATTGATTTTGGAAAAAGTTGCACAAGGTGCTGAGAAAAAGGTATTTTTTTATGTTTGGATAAAATGTTCAGTACCTATCTTCTAGGTTAATTTAATTTATGACATTGTTTAGCTCTGGTATTTCTCTGTTGAGTTTTTGTCTGGATCATCTGTCTGTTGGTGAGAATAGGGTCCTGAGGTCTCCTACTGTGATGGTTTGAATAAGAATGCCCTCCACCATAGGCTCATAGATTTGAATACTTGGTCATTAGGGAATGGAACTATTTGACAGGGATTAGGAGGTGTGGCCTTGTTGGAGGAAGTATGTCAGGAGGGTGGACTTTGGGGTATCAAATGCTCAAGCCAGGCTCAGTGGTACTCTCTCTTCCTGTTGCCAGGGTGTCGAACTCTTGGTTACTTCTCCAGCACCATGTCTGCCTACATGCTGCTATGCTTCCCATCATGTTGATAATGGAGTAGACCTCTGAACTGTAAGCTAGTCCCAGGGAAATGTTTTCCTTATTAGAGTTGCTGTGGTCATGGTGCCCCTTCACAGCAATAGAACACTGACTAAGACACCCACTATCAGTGTGTAAGGGTCAATATGTGGTTTAAGCTGTGGTAGTGTTCTTTTATGAACTTGGGTGCCCTTGTGTTTGGTGCATAGATGTTAAGAATTACAATGTCTGGGTGATGGTGGCGCACGCCTTTAATCCCAGTGCTCAGGAGGCAGAGCTAGGCAGATCTCTGTGAGTTCAAGGCCAGCCTGGTCTACAGAGCAAGCTCCAGGACAGAGGGAAAAAAGGCCTGGAGAGATGGCTTAGAGGTTAAGAGCACCGGCTGCTCTTCCAAAGGTCCTGAGTTCAATTCCCAGCACCCACATGGTGGCTCACAACCATCTGTAATGAGATCTGATGCCCTCTTCTGGCCTGCACACATACATGCAGGCAGAATACTGTATACATAATAAATAAAACAATCTTTATTAAAGAAAGAATTACAATGTCCTCTTGGAGGAGTTTTCCTTTTATGAGTACGTAGTGTCCTTCCCTATCTCTTCTGATTAGTTTTGCTTTGAATTCTATATTGTCAGATATTAAAATGCCTATACCAATTTGCTTGGAATATCTTTTTCTATTTTTTTTAACCCTGAGTTGGTATCTATCCTTGATGTTAAGGTGTGTTTCTTGAATGCAGTAGAAGGGTGGATCCCATTTCGAATCCATTCTGTCAGTTGGCGTCTTTTTTCTGGAAAGTTGAGATCATTCATATTGAGAGATATCAATGAGCAGTGTTTGTTGATTTCTGGTATTTTGTTGCTGTTGCTGTTGTTGTTGTGTGTGTGTGTCTCCTTTTTTGATTCCTGGTCTGGGATTATTTATTATTTGTATTTTCCTGGAGGTTTCCCTCCGGTGCCTGCTATAAGGCTGGATTTGTAGATAGATGTTGCTTAAATTTGGTTTTATCATAGAGTGTCTGATTTTTTCCATGTATTGTGATTGAATTTATTGACAGGCAGTGGTGACTCACACCTTTAATTCCACCACTTAAGAGGCAACGGCAAGTGGATCACAGATTTTGAGGCCAGCCTGGTATACAGCATGAGTACCAGAACAGCCAGGGTTATACAGAGAAACTCTGAGCCCTCCCCCAACCCAAATAAAACCCAAAAGAAATTTTGCTGGGTATAGTATAGACTACTATACTATACCTAGACAGGTGGCATCTATGATCTCTTAGAGTCTGTAGAACATCTATCTAGTCCCTCCTGACTTTAGAATCTCCATTGGGAAGTTGAGTTATCCTGATAGGTCTGCCATTATTTTATATTGCCATTATATTACTTGATCTTTTCCTCTTACAGCTTTTAATAGTCTTTCTTTGTTTTATATGTTTAGTGTTTTGATTATTATGTGCAGAGGGAATTTTTTTGGTCTAGTCTATTTGATGTTCTGTATGATTCTTGTACCTTGATAGGAATTTTCCTCTTTAAGTTAGGGAAATTTTCTTCTATGATTTTGTTGAAAATATTTCTCTGCCTTTGACCTGGGTTTCTTCTTCTATTCATATTATTTGAAGATTTTGTGTTTTCATAGTGTCCCAGATTTCCTGGATGTTCTGTGCCAAGAATATATCACTCTTTCTGACATAGCTATTCATTTCTTCTATCACGTCTTCAATATCTGAGATTCTCTCTTCTATTTCTCGTATTCTATTGATGAGGCTTGCCTCTGTGGTTTCTGCAAGTTCCCAAATTTTTCATTTCCAGATTTTCCTCAGTTTAGGATTTTTTTAATTGATTCTATTTCTACTTTTAGGTCTTGAACTGTTTTATCCATTTCCTTCCATTATTTGTGTTTTCATAAGGGATTTATTCATTTTCTTTAAGGGATTTATTCATTTCCTTTTTAAGGACCTTTACCATATTCATAGCCTATTTTAAGATCTTTGTCTTGTGTTTCAGCTGTATTGCAATGCTCAGGGCCTACTGTGGTAGGGTTGCTAGACTCTGGTAGAGACACATTGTCCTGGTTGTTATTGATGGTTATTTTACACTGGCATCTAGGCATCTGGGTTTGGGAAGATTATAATTCTGGGTGCTGGTATCTGGTCTTGTCTTTGTCGGGTAGGTGTTTTATTCCTTGGTTTCTGTTGGCCTCTCTGGTTCTTAGGAGAGTGGTGGCTGTGGATTGTCTGGTAGGAAATTCTTCTGGGATCCTGATAGTTGTGGTCTGGGGGTTCCAGGTAGAATGTGTTTTTAGGTATTGGGAGCTGACACCTAGGAATGGAGATGGGTTGGGGTGAGTGTGAGGTTATTAACAGGAGAGAGGAAAACAGGGTGTTCCACCAGGACCTGCTTAGTCCCCTGGGAATGGGACAGAAAGTGAGGAGAGGCCACAGCAGGTAGTCTGCTTCAGAGCTGGGAATGAGCCCGGGGGACTGGATATGGAGGGGAAGGGGGAGAGTGAAGGCCCCCCACCTGCTTTGCTGGCCTCCTTGCTTCTCTGCAGGCTTGGCAGGTGGGGTCCCAGAGAAAGCCTGCTGGAGTCAGGGCTGGGATAACAGGATGGATGGGGAGGAAGGTTGGGGGAGAAGATCTGAATGATCCACTGGAGATGGGGGCAGAGAGGAGGAGGTGGAGGAGAAGGAGGAGGAGGAGGAGGTGGAGGAGGAGGAGGAGGAGGAGAAGGCTGCAGCCAGTGGTCTGCTACAGAGATAGAGTGAGACTGGGGGATTGGATTTGGAGGAAAGGAGGGTGAAGATCCCTAGCTAGGCTGCCTGCCCTCTGGGGACCTGAGAAAACAGGAAATGCCTGTTGCAGTTGCTGGAGTTGGAGCCTGGGATAGAGTGATGAGTTGTGGGGAAGGAAGCTTGGAGGAGATCTATGTGATCCATTGGATATGGGGTCAAACAGATCTGGGAGACTGCAGTAGGTGGTCTGCTGCAGAGCTGGGAATGAGACTTGGGGATTTGACTCGGAGGAACAGAGGGGGAGGTGAAAATCTGCAGTTAGCCTACCTGCTTCCCTGGCTGGAGTGGACTGTTCTATTTTGTTTCACATTTTAGTGGGATGTGTGTTCAGCCTCACAAGGCCTATTAAATCGCAGATCCTTAAAAACATAGGCACCCATCAGTTTGGCTAATTTATGCTGTCTCCAGTTGTCAAGATAGATACATTCAGGTTTGGACAGAGAAGTGTGGTCAGTCTACTGACTTACTTTATAGCAAAACTTCTTAGTTTACCAGTGTGTCTATGAAGAAATTTCTCCGTGTGAATGTGGTCCCATCATCCAGTTTCACTTTACTGCCTTCCCTTTTTGGTTGGTGGATTAAACACTTTGGTTGTACTCTTTGAAAGGTCTATACATATTCCTGCTTAGGGCAGTTGGCTAGGGCATAAGGAAGAAATGTGTGGGTATCAGCAAAGAACAAATGCTGCTTCCTAAGGCTAGGCATTAAAGGAGAGTGAAATGAGAACATACATCTATTCAACCACAATTTATAAGCAATTGCTAGCTACCAAGCCCCATGCTGAACACGGCAGATGTCTCCCCCATGCACTTAACAATTCGTGCATTCTAGCAATTGGTGGAGATAGCTTACCAGAGCTGTGTGAAAGGAAGCAGGGATCCAGGTGACAGTACTGTCCTGATTGTGACTAATCCCAGCATAGTCCCAGGGTCTAGCCCAACCCTCTATCATGTGTGGAACTGTAGAGTGGTAGGTTCCCAGGCGGCTACAGTCCATTTAAGAAGCCAGTGGTAAGTGCTCACACTGAAGACCAGTTCCAAGAATCACTTTCCTATGGTCTATTAAACACCTTAGCAGAGATTCAGTCAAGCCATTGATATAAAAAGCACATACACTTTATGTGACTAATATAAAAAAGCTTATCAATTCCACTACTTCAAAAGTAAGAAGCAAAGTCACAGAGCAGGTAAAGGTGCTTGCCACTGAGCCTGACTGAACTGAGTTCGATTCCTGAGATGGTCTTTAACATCCATGGTGTAAGCTACATACTGTTCCTACCTTACTTTTATCATTTGGAAATTGACACATAGAGAGCTGGACACCTTATTAAACACCATGTCGCTATTGAGAGGGTGGCCTTAAATTTGAATCTCTGACCCTAGAACTCATGATCCTGCCTGCTGATACATCTGCTGTGAAATCCAACATGCTGGGCAGCCAGAGTCCACGCTCTTCTGGTATTCTGTAAACCACTGACCTTAGAAGTACTTCAACTGCTTCTCTTTCTCTCTGTCACCCTCCCTTCATTAACCAGTGGCAGAGTCCTGATGATTTTCAACGCCCATTTTTAAAACATTTTACCTAGATCACTGTAGTAATTTCCTAGCTCATGTCTCTTCTAGTTCAGACTTTGCAATGCTGGCCATGATACTCAGGCTACATCTTTCTGATGATCACACTCATCATGACCTGGACCCCTTGACTACTCCTTTATCACACTCTGTGCTCTAGGTACGTTCTGATTATTGAGGTGCACTTATTGTACTGTGGCTTTTTTTTTTGTCTCTGCTTATCCTTTTCTCTATGATCAGAATGACCTCATGGTTTCCTGCTCAGGAAACTGTCTCTGTTGTGTCCCTTCAGACACTGTTTTTAGCCCTTGTGGACACAGACAGGCCCTACTACCTCTGCATCCTGTTGGTCTCCGTGAGGATGTTCAGTCTTCCTCCCTTACTGGTCTCCTTCCACTCCACAGTGAAAGTGTCAAAGCACATTAACACAGCGCCTTAGGAAGAGCAGTCAACACCCGCCAAGCATCTTATGCTGCTCTCATTCCATGAGGATGTTTTCTCAGGGTCACACAGACATGTGTTCCATACAAGGATCTGTGAAGACTTAGATGCCAATTTTGCTTAGCTCATAAGCTAAATGCCTGCCCTCCCTGTATGACTCCATTGCATGGTTCAGCTGGACTATCTTAACCTAGTTTTCTAGTTATCTATCAACCATGGGCTTCTTTAATTTTCAGCAGGGAAAGTTTCACTAACTCCAATGTCCCTTCTTCCTAACTGAGTGTAGATAGTCCTTCTGACCCCTTGCATGTAAGCAGGCATCAAAGGACATGGTTTATCACTCCTTCCCCACCCCCACCACATTCCACACACACACCATGAAGTCTTTGGACTTTAAAAATTAGGCGCAAGTTTTTCTCATTACTTTTTGGGTTGTATGGCTGTGCTTTTTATGTTTGTTTGTTTGTTTGTTTTAGCTTTTAAAGTAGGTTTCTTGCCATTATGAAAGTGGTATACTCCTTTTTTGATGTTTTCTTTTTCTGGGGTCATTGTCCTGTCACCATGGCAAACCTATCCTACGTTCAGTCTTGACACAATCCTGCACCACCTGGAAAAGATCACATATAGACAAGATCATACTTTGTCACCAAGCTTGGATAGACCTCAGAATCTTGTTCAAACTCAGCATTTCAGGAAGCTATCAGCAATCATTTGGAACTGACAGCAGAAGAAAACTCTGTTCTTCAGCCCAGAGAGGTAATTGGACTTCCATTTTTACACCAGCCATCTAGGCAACAGTATGACCTCTATTAGTTTTATTTTCTTCTCATTATGTTGTTAGGCCTTTGTGGATACATTTTTCAAAAATACACAGAAAACACACAAAAACCTAGGCTTCATTTGTTATCACTGTCTGGCACAATTGTCATCTGAATATGGATACAAAGTCACGTAACTAGCAATGCACTGGCCATTCAGAATAAACTCACTAGCTTACTCTGTTGAAAAAACTACTGAAAATACATGTAACCATGTAAGAACCAGGACAAGAAATTTGGAAAAAAGACATGAAAGATAATTAGAATTATTTATTACAAATAAGGAAACAAGGAAAAGTAATTGCAGATATGAATGTTACTTGTCTCGAACAAACAGTAATAAGTAAACCACTGCAGAAAAAAGAAAACGGTAGCTTTCAACTGAAGTCACAAAGATAAATGTGCTGCTTCCGAGTCAGTTTCGGTTTTGCCCCAAATTATTTGCATTGACAAGAAAACTCATATGTATGTCTTTGGAGGTAGGAATGTAAGAATTTAGCCAATTGAGGGTGACATTTAGCCTTCTGACCAAAGTATATTAAAAGCCTATGGGGAGAGGAAAGGAGAGAGAGAGAGAGAGAGAGAGAGAGAGAGAGAGAGAGAGAGAG
>CABHPP010137095.1:3993-14000 GCA_902168425.1 Peromyscus attwateri | reverse complement strand
GAGAGAGAGAGAGAGAGAGAGAGAGAGAGAGAGAGAGAGAGAGAGCACAAAGGAATCTACAGGAAGTTCTAAAGGTGGTAAGTAGCCTGAGGTGGAGTCGGGGGTGCTTGATTATCTGTCTGGCCTCTGAATGCTCAGTGCTGTGCGATACCCAGAGACGGTGAGATGTCTCTGAGCTTCAACTCCCTGCACATGGAAAATGAAGATAGTTACAATACCCACGTGAGTATATGGTGAAGTGGTCACAGTCAGGCACTTCTAAAGCCTGTCGTAGAATTAGCACTCAATCGTGGTGGCCGCTCCATGTGACATGGAACAATAATAAATGACAATGCACGTGGGGAGCTGGTGCATTTCATTACTTGGAACGCAGTCGGAAAGATTGCCTTTGGTTCAGGTCACCTCTCAGTTCCCTGACAGGTCTTCCACCAAGAGGCTGTCCAATCAGCTGAAAAACAAAAGTGAACCAGAAAGAAGACTAGCTTGAGCAAACAATCCAAGTCCAGTGAGACCGCCAATCCAGTACCTACCTTCCTGCAGCTGCCCCAGTCTGCACTAAGGCCACCAAGTCCAGTTACAAGAGACAGAGACCTCCAGGAAAACTACCTTTTAGTCAATGAATGGCATGATTAGAAGACTCATCTTTAGCCTTTGTTCGAGGAGCAATCATTAACAGACTCCAAGTACTAAGCGGAGCCTCCTCAGCCTCCTAACCAACCCGAGAATGAGACAGAAGTTGAGCATCAACCCACGGCGTACCGTTCTGGGTCAGCAGAACTCTGAGTTTTCCAGTCTTCTTTGCAGAACCAAGGGAAATCAGAGCCACCATTCTCATTTTATAGGCAGAGAACCCAAGGCACCAGGGAATTAAATAATTTGTATTGGAATGAAATTTTACTAACTCCATAGAAAATTGACCTAAAACTTAAACATGGATAAACCACATCCTTTATTTAAACAATGTTTTACAGTCTATGATGAAAGAATACTTCGAGATGGAATTTCCTGATTGCCCGTTCATGAATTAACAGAAAATTATGCAACTTTCCATTCATTCGGCAAACATTTACTCAGCACATACCGAGTGCTAGGCATGGTAATAGGCCCTGGAGATAGAGGCTCATTAAAGAGCAGGACCTGTCCTTGGCGGGAACAGGAGACATACATCAGGGCAAAGTTTTAAAAAGCCATAGATTCTGCAGCAGACACCAATAGGGCCCCAGAGAAGTCAGGTCCGACCAAAAAATCACTGTTTCTTTTGTTCTGGGTGGGCTGGGCAACTGCAAGAATGCTACTGAACACCGAGAGCTTTGATCATTGCCAACACCAAACCCACACATAGGCAAGCATACTGTACATGGGAGTGCTACAAGTCGCAAGTGCTTGTGCACAGGGACTAAACCTTTTGTGGCTAGCATCTGAAAGGGGGTTGTAATTATTCTCCAAATCTTAGAAGAAAACTAGGCTTGGGAGTCACCTACAGTTGGACTTTGAGAAATAATTCCCCACTGACAGCTGTCATGCCGGAGTCCAACCTTACTGAGTGTAGGGCCTGAAATCAGTACAGAGGCTTATGGTTGGGAGGAGGGTGGAGCACCAGGCTTTGCCAAAATTAGGCACAGCTTTCAACCTACTTACACACTCACTGCTTGAAGTATTTCCTTAGAGTAGAGGTTCTCAACCTTCCTAATGCTGTGACCCTTTAATACAGTTCCACACGGTGTGGTGAGCCCCAACCATAAAATTATTTCGTTGCTACTTCATAACTGTTGTGCTACTTTTATGAATTGTAATGTAAATATCTGATATGCCACCCCCGAAGGGGTCACAACCCACAGGTTGAGAACCACTGCCCTAGAGCAACTGGGGCAAACCCCCAGCTGTTGGGCTTTCTCCTCGATTCCGGCTCCTGGGCAGTGAGCCTGCTTAGCCGGCTCTTCCTCCTCCTCCTCCTCCTCCTCCTCCTCTCTGTGTTATGTGAGAGTTTTGTGGGACTTCTCCAGGACCCTAACAATATGTTTGGGGCCCTTTCATGTTCTCACTGTACTTTGTCCACAGGTAATTGCATGTCATCCTGCTGTGACTTCTGTTACGGTATAAATATCAGTTGATGCCATCTGCCTCCACTCTATCTATCTATCTATCTATCTATCTATCTATCTATCTATCTATCTATTTATTTAGCTTTGGATTTTTGAGACAGTCTCCCTCTGTAGCTCAGGCTGGTCTAGAACTCACTATGTAGCCTAGGCTGACTCTGAACTCCTGATAATCCTCCTGTTCAGCCCTCCTGGGTGCTGGATTATGGGGGTGAGCCACACCTAGCTTTTGTCTCTATTTAGATCTTTCCTCTAACACCTAGACACAAATGTCTACCTCTAAGCCGACTTCACACTTGGAGGGGCCACAAGCTCCTTGGACAAAAGCCTCAGATGATGGAACCTAAGGATGTCCTAGAGTCTGTCTCCATCGACTGGTTTTCCATCGTGGGAACTACTGTCCCCCTAAACCAGGAACTCTCTCGTCTAAGTACGCATTCTAAATATATGAAAGGATTTTCAAGCATCACTGTGTTGGGGCCCCTGATTAACCAGCTAAGTAATGTCTGCAGTGAGTCTCTCAGCCGGTTTCAGGTCCGTTCTAAGAAACACTAGACATGTTGTTTACTTCCGACGTGAATGATGGTCGTCTTGATCCTGTTTCAGCTATTCTTTCCCAGTGTGCTAACTCTTGGAAAGTAACTACTAAGTATCTCTTGACTTCGCTGCAGTTTTTTTTTCTTTTTAAATTTATTATCAGAGTCTACCTTAAATTGTCTTGCCTGGCCTGAATCTTTTAAGGGTTCTCACCGCCTTTATTCTTATTTCACACCCATTCTGTTATTCATAGTGCAGTCAACACTTAAGTAAATCTGATTACATTACTTCCTTGATTAAAATATAGTCTGGGCTTTTTTTTTTTTTTCTTTCCTTTTGAGTCTGGTCCTTGTAGATCAGAATAACCTTGAACTCATAGAGATCCATCTATATCTCCAAACAGGGATTCAGGTGTGTGCTACCATTCCCCCTCAGCCTCTAGGCTTTTTTTCCTACTTGCTCTTAGGATAAGCCTTGAGTGTTTGCAGTCTATATGAGAAGGCTAGAAGGTCGGGACTCCTTTCTTCTGATACATAAGCAAGCCTACCCACTTCTCTAAAAACCCATCTTCCTAAGCGTCAGCACTTAGGCGGGCACGTGATCTGTCACCCTGGGGCAGGCATGATGATCCACACCTTCTGGTTAATGGTGGTCATCTCACTGGGGGTGAGGGTAGACACTGTCTTGCCTCTGGATCCATAGTGAAAAGGTGGATGTTGTTGCTTGTCTATCTCCTTCCAGATCACAAGGTCCAATCTATTATTCTGGGCAACAGGGGAAAGTCTCTTAAGGATTACTTGTTCCAGTAATGTTTTATTTCCTGCCCATCTTTCTCGTTCAATTTTTAATTGTATAATGGCAACAGAGCCACCTGTTTAGGTCACTGAAATATCTTTGTTTCTTAGCACAGAGAAAGTCATTAATGGATAAAAAGAAGAAAAGAAGGAATAAGTCATGGAAACACCATTAAATATAACAACAACAATAGCTGAGCACAATAAAAGAACTGGCATTGGAAGATCCTTTACGGCCATCCCTAGCGCTGACTCCATAAGGGGTCAGGAGGTCTGAGAATGCCCTGGTCACCCATCTTGGTCTGGTCAGGGTTTCCACAACGTGTTTTGACTCTTCTTCTCTAGTAATATACAAGCTCTGTCCTGGAGGACCCCAACAGTGACTGTGGCATCTTTTGTTTCGTGTCCTGACATAAGAAGGAAGAGCAAGGCCAGTTTTCTACAAACTCTATAAAACAGAGTTCTATTGCAATAACTGCCGAGATGCATCCACAACTTAAGCCACTGGGAAATGGGAAAGGGACACAGTGTCACAGGAAGCTGTCCTGTGTTCTACTCAGAGCAGGCTGTACAATATGGGATATACAATTTTTGCATTGTCTTTTATGATTGTATTTATTCATTATTTGCTGCCTGAGTTAATTAGTGTTCTTAGTGTTTGGATGTGGCTGTTTGATTCAGTGTTTTGAGGTGGGAAAGTGCTGATATAAACAACAAACCCTAACAACATTCCTCTTTTAATTAGGAATAATAAGTAATGCAGATTTCAATCTTTGAACTTTACCCTATTCCCAGACTACACTTCCTGGGGTAAGGATTAGGTATAAAATGAAATTAGGGTGAGTTAATGCCAAGACTGGGGAGGGATTGTGTGCAAATGAAGTTCCAAAGGGGTGACGATCTACATGGAAAATAATTTTTTTTTTTTTTAGAAAAAGGACTCTTGCTACTCTCAGGAAGATTCACCCACCTCTAGGTCTGAAAGCTGCTCCTGTTCTGGAATTCACCTGCATCATTTGTACATTGAAGTTTTAGCTTTATCTCTGAAGTCATCACTGCCATTGAATTTACTTTTAGTCTGTAAATAGATGTTCATTTATCAGATATTTTTCTGTTTTTCACTTGAAAGCTCCATAGGGTGAAACTTTTTAGATCAAACCCTTTATTCCATTGCTTTATTTTGAGTTTATATTATTTATTGGCAAAAAGGAGGTGGGAACAAGAAGGGGATACGTGTACCACCTCAGCAGGCCCTGTGTTCTCCATGTTTCATAGAGACAAAACAGTTCTAATGCTTTGCTTGGTAGCCCACTACATATATGTATGTATGTATGTATGTATTTATTTAATTTACTGATAAGATTCTTCATAATGTAAACTGATGGAATGAACAGGTGATTAGTGCAAGGGTCTAACTGATCAATTCCAATAGATTTTTAAAATTCATGATTTTTTTTGATCCTTCACATTTTCTCTCAGAATATACGTTCTCTATTATACAGAAGTAAGCCTTCGTAAAAGGAAAGTTCTCTGAGATCAAACTTGGGGTTCACAGTGGGATAAAATTCAGGGAGCAAAGACATTTGTTGACAGTCATTGAAATGGAAACGTCAGGTCTCTGTCTACTCGACTGTTCTTTTTAAAAATGAAATGTGTAAATATAAAATGCTGTTAATAAAGCCCACTTCCCTTTCCAACTCTTCCTGTCACATTTTCCTTCACTGAAGTTGCCACAGGCATCTTGGAGAGTGAGCTACAAGAAGGCTGACTTGGGGTCCCTTTAGGTCAGAGGTGTCTTTACGTTGTCCTGAGTCACGTCAATATTTAGCTGGCTGATTTGGCACAGAAAGTGCTTTCTGGTTCTCTCCCGCCACCCATTGCTTAACCCTGCCAGCATCGTGACACAGAAGCACTTATGACTATTCAAAGTAGAACGTGAGCAGCAGCAGGGACAGCTACTTACTGACTAGCTACAGAGTTTTGTTCATTCGAAGAGTACCATTTCTGACTGCACAAGAAGAGTTGAGATGTCCTGAAGTCGTGCAGCTCATGTGTGAAGGAAACCTGGCAGAAATTCAAATCAATCCTGGGACGCCGTCCTGGGACTGTGTTTGTCTTGCTAGTAATGGATTTTTGTGCTGAAAACAACTCTTTTGCTTTATTTCTTTAGTTTGAGATAGGATCTCCTTGCATTGCCTAGGCCAGCTGTGAATTTATGATCCTCCTGCCTCAGCCTCTTGAGTTCTGGGTAAAAGAAACTTTTAGAATTACTTAAAAGTAAAATTTGATCAACGCGTCTAGACGAAAGAGTATGATGATGAAAGGATTGATGTTACCAAAGCATGGGTCTGTGAATGGATGATCAGGAAATATACAGTCAAAATGTAGGAGAGGGGCTGCTGAGATAGTTCAGTGAGTATGAACACTGACTGCACAGCACAAGGCCTGAGTTCAAATCCCCAGGACTTACCCCAACATCGGGATACAGTCACATATGCTTGTAATCCCTTGGGAGACAGAGGGTCACTGGGGCTTGCTCACCACTAGCCTTATTCTAGGTTCACAGAGAGATCCCACCTCAAGGAATCAGGTGAAGAATACGGTACTATAGTAGGCAACCCCAATGTCTCTTGGTCCCCTCATGTATGTAGAAGTGTACTCCCATGTGCACATACACCATACAAAGATGTACAGCATGTGCACATACACACACAGAGTCACATATACTTACATAGAACAAAATAACTTAGAGAAAATTTTCTGGGGTATGCTGGGAAATCAGTAAAAATTGTTATTTTCTGATTTGAAAATTATTTCCATTGCATGCTATAGGAGGAGATAAATAATAATATTTACTTTATAATAATTTTTACTTTAACATTACATATATGAGTGTTTTACTCACATGTATGTGTCTGTGTACTATATGCATGTAGTGAGCGTAGAGGCCAAAAGAGGCCATCCAGTCTCCCAGAACTGGAGTTACAAATGGTTGTGAACTTCCATGTGGGTGCTGGGAATCAAACCGGGTTCCTCTGGAAGAGTAGCCAATGGTCTTAAGCACTGAGACATCACTCCAGCCCCGGTAATCATCAGTCTTATCCAAGTGTGAACCCTGAGAGCTACAATAATAACCAGTCTGGTAAGTAAGATATACTTACTAATGCAATAGCAGTGCAAAGGTTATGAACAAATCTATCACTCTCTGGTTAGATTTAAGGCCCAGTCCACAAGATGGAACCCACAAGATGGTAGAGTTGTTGGGGTCAAGAACACATAGATGGACAAAATCATAGAAGAAAACTTCCTAAATCTGAAGAAAGAGATGACTGTCAGGGTGCAAGAGTCATACAGAACACTGAATAGATAGGCTTAGAAAAGAAACTCCCCATAACACATAATAATGAAAACACCAAATGGACAGAGCAAAGGATATTTCAAGATGCAAGAAAAAAGACCAAGCCAGGTGGTGGTGGTGTATGCCTTTAATCCCAGCACTCGGGAGACAGAGCCAGGTGGATCTCTGTGAGTTCAAGGCCAGCCTGGTCTACAGAGCGAGTTCTAGGACAGGCACCAAAACTACACAGAGAAACCCTGTCTCGAAATACAAAACAACAACAACAAAAAAAAAAGAGACCAAAGTCACACATAAAGGGAGGCCCATTAGAATAGTACCCAACTTTCCAATGGAGACTCTGACAGACAGTAGGACCTGGACAGATGTTCTACAGTCACTGAAAAAACACAGACACTAGCCGGGCAGTGGTGGCACACGCCTTTAATCCCAGCACTTGGGAGGCAGAGGCAGGCGGATCTCTGTGAGTTCGAGGCCAGCCTGGGCTACCGTGTGAGTTCCAGGAAAGGCGCAAAGCTACACAGAGAAACCCTGTCTCGAAAAACCAACCAACCAACCAAACAAACAAACAAAAAACACCAACACAGAAACTAGTTCAACTAGTTCAGACTTTTACACCCACAAAACTATCAATCACAATTGAAAGAGAAAGAAAAACATTCCATGATAAAATCAAATGTAAGCAATTTCTGTCCACCAATTCAGCTCTACAGCAGGCACCTGATGGAAACCTTCATTCTGAAGAGAAGATTAACTACACCCAAGGAGACGCAGGAAGAAGAATAACTCTCAATGTTAATTATCTCAATTCTCCAATAAAAAGATGCAGACTAACATACTGGTTCAAAAACAGAGTCCACTACAGTTTTTAAGTTAGCGTCTTTCACTGAATGGGTAGGTCATTACTTTGGCTGGACTGACTGACCTCCAAGTCCAGGCATCCTCCTGTCTCTAGCTCTCCCAGAGTTGGGGTTATGTAGACAGATGTGTGCCAGTACACCAGCTTCTACATGGGTGCTGAGTACTAAACCAAAGTCCTCACGATTCATCAGCAAGTACTTTATCAACAGAGCTACCTCCTGGCTCCAGTACCAACCTTTATGGCCCTGTTGACTATTCTATCAAGATATAAGCCATTGTGGGAAATCCCAGACATATGGTAATATGAAGAAAGAAGCTTTTCCTCTGCAAGAGGTTATGGTTTGAGGGCACATTGGACACGTAAACAGTGGAGTTTAACACACTATACCTGGGGCTCTCAGAGGCATGCATAAGGTATCATGGAACCAGTGAACAGATAGAATTACCAGAGATGAAAAGGCATGGAAGTCTATTCTATCAGCAGCCAGAGAAATTGGGATCTGAAGCCCAGTGCTTTTCTTTTTTTCTTTTGACGGAGTCTTGCTATGGAGGCCAAGCTGGTCTTTAACTTGCTATGTACTAGTCTAGGCTGGTTTTGAACTCATGAGCCTCCAGCCTTAGTATCCCACACAAAAGCCATTACACCTGGCTCTGATATTCATGTCTCAGTTTATATGCTGTAAATATTGTAGTAGTTGGGACAATCACTTAGAATTATTGTAAACTAACCCTGAGTGCATATTGGAGTTACTCCTAAGTTTGCAAAACCAGTCTTTTTGGAACTTGGGGATTTGAAAGGTTTTAGAGTGAAATTTCAACATAGTGCAGTTGTATTTTCCATTTGTCTTGCTAGTTACCTGACTGTATTAATTGAAACATATTTTCCTCTGTGTTTTTGGTGGGAACTGTGTTCCTGAATTCTGTAAACTCCAGGTTGCATAGCAACAACGACGGCCCAAGTGGAACTCCAGGTGAAAACTGATGGTGGCCTAGAACTATTCTCTGAGCCAAACTGCCACCATCTTCATGAATTCAGCCATGCCTACTTGCAAAAGATCACTATGGTTGGGTTTGTTTATTTTTGACTGTCCCTCATTAGAAGGAAGAGCAAGGAGGGACCTGGGACCCTCACCATTATGTTAGCCATTCCTAATCAGTTATATGCAATTCTATCCTAACTGCCGGTTGCCTCAGGGAGGGGCTAGACTTGTATAGTCTGGGAAGGACTTGTGGGTGGGGCCTCCCTCTAGTTGGCCATGGGAAGTCATCGTCCATGTGAGGCTGGACCCACACTCCTGCCCATAACCTCTCACTCATTTCTCTGTACATGAGCCTAGTAAACTAACTGATGTCCCAGAGTGAACTTGGGTGGAAATATTCCTCTGTTTGTTATTTGGTCTTTAGGAGGAAGGGTAGATGTTTATATCTCCCAGGGAAGGAGTTTTAATACCACCAATGGCTTTTGTCTTTTACCCAGGTTACATTAAATTAACTTCATTTGATTGATGGAACCTGAAGAGATATCTGGGACTAAGTAATTTATTAATTGCTGTTAATCAAGAAAACAAGAGGCAGACACAGCTGAGTCCCAAAGAATCATAAAATCTACTAGTGGTGACAGAGAATCTTTTAGTTTTTGAGATTATTTAAAGAGTTATTTTTTACATTAAAATGGAATTATGTGCTTAAGTTGCTTCTTCCTTTGTCAGTAATGATGTCTTTGTTATGAACATTATGAAGTTTTGGGCTTCTGGAAATTTCCCAACAGTCCTACTGTGAAAAGGGCCAAGGAAAAACACCTTGAGCCTGACTTGGAAACAGGGATTGAAATTCCACCAATCCCTGAGGCTCCTGAGCACTAAATCCCACCACTCCCTGAGCCAGAACCCCACCAATCCCAAACTACCCTGGAAAGGTCCACACCCCAAGGGACCCTATATAGGTTCTGTACCCTGTTCAGTTTGCCACAGCCTCACCCTAGAGGCAACCACCTTCCTGGATTCTTCCCTCCGAATAAATCTTTTGAATAAGGATTGGATGATGGTCTCCCTTCCCTGGAGTGGAGCAGAGCAGAGAAGTAACAATTTTCACCAGAGACAGAGGGAGAGCTAGCAGAGTAGAACAGAACTATAACACTTTCACTGGGGGAACCTTCTCCAAGTGGAGCAGAGTTGTTACACTGTGGAGCAGAGTTGTTACACTGTGGAGCAGAGTTGTTACACTGTAGAGCAGAGTTGTTACACTGTAGAGCAGAGTTGTTACACTGTAGAGCAGAGTTGTTACATTGTGGAGCAGAGTTGTTACATTGTGGAGCAGAGTTGTTACATTGTGGAACAGAGTTATTACATTGTGGAACAGAGT
>CABHPP010137094.1:0-25069 GCA_902168425.1 Peromyscus attwateri | reverse complement strand
AAAAACAAAAACAAAAACAAAAACAAAAACAAAAACAAAAAAAAAGCTGAAATGGCAGGCAGAAGAATATGATGCCGTTGTGTATTTGAAACATGGTCTCAGGGCTGGAGAGGTGGCTTGTCTGGGTTCTATAGCCAATTCCTGCACAGTGGCTCACAGTCATCCTTAATTCCAGTTCTAGGGGATCCAACGCCCTCTTCTAGTGTCTGGACACATACCTGAATGCAGGCAAACATACACATAAAGTTTTTTTTTTAAGTAACAGAGTCTTACTATGAAGCCCAGATAGCCTCTAACTCTAGGAAAGCCTCTTGCCTCAGCCTTCCTAATGCTGGGATTAAAGGAGTATATGGCCACATCCTCAGAGTTTTCATTACAACACCAGATACACTGTGAAATTTCCTTAATGGAAATGCAGCTAGCACAAAAGGAGATACTCTTTCTTTTTTAGAAGGGGTCCTGGGACCCCTGGGTTCAGCGGCCTCCTACTTCAGCTTCCCAAGTGCTAGCAATACAAGCATGCATCATCACATCCAGGTTTCAAGAAGTTACATTTGTAATGACTCCTTGTAAAAAGATTCTGTACCAGCCATCTCTGGAAGAATCAAGACCAATCTAAAAGAGCACTCCTAGGTTCTCTCCTAACCCCAATAGAAAGCCAGCACTGGACAGCCCTGTCTCCTGCTTTTATACCAAATTAAGAAAGGGTTACTCAAGCATGTGCTTACGTCAACGAAATATATGACAGCAAGCCTGCCAACAGCAAGCATGGCGGCTCACCCTAATTCAGCATGTGGGAGGATGGCCTGAAGCTCTGGCCCACAGAGTGAAAACTTGTTTCAAATGACAAAAACCAAAGACCAACAACAAAAGGTGCCAGTGGCCATGTCAGAGGAGCAGCAGGTGGTGACTGAAGTTCAAGACTGGCTCAAATTCCTTTCATCTCAATGCTGAGAGATGCAGTCACAGGTTTCAGTGTGCATCATTAACAGAAACAAAGCCTTATAATAACTTCAGGTGGGCTGGAGAGATGGCTCAGAGGTTTAGAGCACCGATTGCTCTTCAAGAGGTCCTGAGTTCAATTCCCAGCACCCACGTGGTGGCTCACAACCATCTGTAATGAGATCTGGAAAAACAAAACAACAAAAACAAACAAACAAATAATAACTTCAGGTTAGATAAGAGTTTTGATAATAGCTTTAAGATGAAAAACCCCAGAAAACAATATCAAGTTCACTAGGACACATAGCTAAGATGTGTCAAAAATACAAAGCCGCCCAACTGTTATTACCTAATTGCTAGGATTGGTTGATGATCAAAGATGATTAATTCCTTGTACCCATTTCTGTCCTCAATCTCTTTATATAAAAAACTATTGATGAATGGATATGCACCCTAAAGATCTAAAGTACAGCTGACTGTTTTTTATGTATAAAAGTTTAGGTTTGTTGTTAGGAAATATTATTTTAATACTTTTGTTTATGTTGCATTTGTTTAATTCTGTGAAGCTGTGATACTTTGCCTGTTTAAAACACCTGATGGTCTAATAAAGAACTGAACAGCCAGGCAGGAGAAAGGATAGATGGGGCTGGCAGGCAAAGAGAAGATATAGAAGGGGAAATCTGGGAGAGGGATATCTAGGAGCAAGAGAAGGAAGAGGACCCAGTGGCCAGCCACCCAGCTACAAAGCAAGCCACAGAGTAAGAAATGAAGAAAGGTATACAGGAATAGAGAAAGCTAAAAGCCTCAAGGCCAAAAATTAATGGGATAATTTAAAGTTAAAGAACACTGGCTAGCAACAAGCCAAGCTAAGGCTGGGCATTTATAAGTAAGAATAAGCCTCCATGTGTATTTATTTGGGAGCTGGGTGGCAGGCCCCCTAGAGAGTAAAAACAAACAACAACAGTTGGTGAGTCCTTAGGAGTCCTCATAAGATTAACTTTCAAGATAAATAGTTAAATGATTGATTCTTTCTTTGTGACTGCAATGTGCAGCCTGCCGACAAAAGAGTTGGCTGTGAAAAAATACATGTCTTTACCTGTACTCTGTAGGAATTTAGCAGAATCATTACATAGGATAAATATTAGAATGAACAGCTGTTTTTCAGAAGTACTTTGACCTTGAAGAATCCTTGTGGGAAACAGTGATTGTTTTGCTGAAGGGGCTTTGCAACCATCCCATGACTTTGGTCACAAGACACCTCAGGCACACCCGGGGTTCTTGTATTATTGTGTATTGCACATGATGCATAATAAAGGACTAGAGTCATGGAGACATGTAATGCTCTCCTTCAGTACGACATGTAAATTAAGATTAGGGGCCTCATATGAGGAAATACTTTGTGTAACAATCAATAAATACAGCTTTATACGGTTGTTCTGGGGCCAGTCCAGTTCAGTCCATCAGAAGAGGCTGGACCTTCCTGCTGCCACATAAGCCTTAAAATTTCATCTTGGAGTGCCTTCTTTCTTTAACTGACAATGAAAGAACACAGAAAGAACATGGAAGAACAGAGAATAAAGAAAGAAATCATCAAAAGAGGGTGTGAGTGTCTTTTTCCCTAACCCTCTCAGATAAAAATGTCTAGTATACGCACATGCCCCTGTGGATTCCTTCTAGCCCTGTGCTCCTGGAGGCTGCCCCCGCCCCCAGGTGAGATAAAAGGGAAAGAAAAAGAAAAGAAAAGAAAAGGGAAAAGCCAATCAAGTATTTACAGACTTGTTACCTTTAACACATTGATTGAATATATTTCCTCTCCCATTACAAAATCTGGGTTTCATAATACTCTCATTCCATTTCCTATTTATGATCAACAGTTACCACATTGTTGAGGAACTCACAAATACATTGTCCCTAAATTTTTATCTGAAGTTGATCAGACACAGACCATATTTATGAATTGCAATAAAGATTTACTCAAAAGCTGGGCAGCACTGGCGCACACCTTTAATCCCAGCACTCAGGAGGCAGAGGCAGGTAGATCTCTGAGTCTGAAGCCAGTGTGGTCTACAGAGTGAGTTCCAGGACAGCCAGTGCTGTTACACAGAGAAACTCTGTCTCAGAAAAACAACAACAAAAATCTACTCACAACAAGTCTATGCACAGACTAACTTGTTTGTGGACAGCAAAGTTTGGTCACAAAAGCAGCAGTGCCAGCATGTCTCCAGATTTTTCTGTCTGGGAGAGTGATAGCATATTGTAGAGGGACCCCAAAACAGCTTGACCACACAGCTGCCATGACAGTCTTAGAGGCCCAGACACAGCTTCTGGCAGACTTCACCCAGTGGGGCCTGCATCTAAGGGGAAATACCTGAGACTCAGATACAGCTTCTGGCAGGCAACACCTGGACCCAGGAAGAGCCATAAGCTAACCCCACCCAGTGGGGCCTGCATCTAAGAGGAAATATCTGACATTCCAAACATTCCTTATACCCCTAGACAAATGTCTGCCAATCAGGGTCCTGAACCCTGGAAATCCCTCTCACCCCAACCTCTGCTATGATAAAAACCCCACCCTGCCTGGGCTCTGGGCTCTCTGCTCTCACTCCTGTGGCAGACAGAGGGCCCAAGCTCCAAGCTTGAAATAATAAAGGCTTTTTGCTTTTACATGCGGGATTCAGTCTCTGTGGTGGTCTTTTGGGGGTCCCCGAGATTTGAGATCTGAGCATAACAGTGATCTGAGACCTATCTCGATAATATTACTACTAGTATCTGTTCCGCTAAACAGAAGTCACTATTGACTGTTTAGAGAACAGTTTTAGGGTAGCTATGGGAATAGAAACTTGATGTCGAAAATGCAGCAGGTGCCTGACAGTGGTGGCACACACCTTTAATCCCAGTACTCAGGAGGCAGAGACAAGTGGATCTCTGAATCTGAGGCCAGCCTAGTCTACAGAGAGAGCTCTAGGGCAGACTCCAAAACAAAAGGAATGCAGCAGGTATGAGCATTGACAGAATGGATGGGAACCCAGGATACACAGATCATTTATCTAAAATGATACTAGCCCCAGAGAGAATGTGTGTGGTGCAGACCAGGGATGAGTGCCCTTCAAGATCCTATTGCACAGTTGAAAATAAATGGAGAATGAATGAATAGAGTAGGGGAAGCCTTACAGATGTGAAGTCCCCTAAGGGAGCTTGGGAGCCCCAGGGATGAGTTTATTTTTTTAAAGGAAGTGTGTGGGGGTTGGGGTGGGGTGGGGTGGGTGTGCAGAGCTGAGCTGAGGTTGCAACTCCCTAGTAGAGCTACTAGATGACTTACCATGCCTGAGTCCCTAGGCTGATCTCCAGCACTACTGGCAAGAAATAAGGGGTGTGGGTGACAAAGGGGTAGAATGGAACCTAAGGCTGCCAGGCAACCTGGATGGAAGGTAAGAAGATGTCTGTGAGGACCCAGGGATGGAGGAATTAGAATATTTGAGTCGGTGACACACAGGGAGGAAATTAATGAAGGTAAGAACAAAGAAGTAGAGAGAGGCTTTAGGAGAGAGAGAGAGAGAGAAAAAAAAGAAGTTTCTAGAAGTCCATAAGAAAGAAGTAAAAGGAATGGAATTAGTGGGTCACAAATGGAAACTGGAGCATGGACAGGAACAAAGAATCCAGGATTGTTGGCAACAGGTGACTGGACAAAGTACCTGTGACTCTGAATTTCAGAACCACTTCCTGTCACTGCATCACCATTTCCGGTGTCTGGAATTCTGTGCCACAAACCCAACAGTGGAGTCATTTACACAAGGAGACGGAAGCCTGGAAGGTTCTCTGCCTGGAAGTTTCTCTGCCTGGAAGGTTTTTTTAGAACAAAATCAAGTACTCACTTTGCCCTAAGAGAAATATCTAAACTATCTACACAGACGGTGAGTGGCTTTGCAGAAGAATGTTATGCCAAACCAGATTAATCATGACTTCTCTGCAGAGCAGACCCGCAGGAAGAAATGAAAGTTGGAAGTGAGAACATGAGTCACACTGGCATCCTTCCTTCCTCCTGCTCTCTCAGTTCTTATTCTTGGTGATTCATGACTTTGAAATGACTGCAATACTTCCTAATATCACAGTGTAAAGGCAGAAGAGAGGCGTCCTTTGGGGGCCGTTCTTCTTGGGGACGCTTTCCTTTCACAGTAGACACTGCCTCAAAGCTTACTGGCCATGTGACCAGCTTCTCTTAGATTTGAGAGATGCCTAGCAATGAACATAGACTAGTTATGCTGTAGCTAGCTCTTAGTGACTTATCCCTGGGGGCTAAGTTCACTGGTCAACAAAAGAAGGTCCTGCTGCTGGCCTGTGGCTGGTGAGATGGGACAGCTGTTAAGAACACACACTGCTCTTAATTTGCAGAGGATCTAAGTTTGTTTTCTAGCACCCACTTCGGGTGGCTCACAACCACCTCTAGCTCCAGCTCCATAGAGACCCCTCTGACCTACATAGCATTGGCCACTCATATGCACATACCTACACAAAGACACACAGGAGACACATAATAAATCATTTTAAAAAATGCAACAACAACAACAAAACCCCACCACCACCAACAAAGACTACTCTAAATCAGGTAGGGTGGTACATGCCTTTAATCCCAGCATTTGCAAGGCAGAAGAATCTCTGCCCATTCCCTCCTCCACCCCACACCTGCCACAGTAAATAAGTAAATGTAATCTAAAAATTTTAAAAAGTGGATGGTTCCTGAGAAATGATACCCAAGACCGGCCTCGGTGCATGCATGTGCATTAAACATGAGCACATTAAAAATAAAAAGAACTTCAGATATATGTGTTTCATCTGGAATACAGATAGAAATCAATGCATCTCTCATTCCCTGAAGAGCTTCTATTTGCAATAGACGGTAACTAACACACACCTACAACTGGTTAAAGAGCAAAGAGTAAGAGACTCCAGAATGGCTCAACCCTAAAGGGAACATACATACGGCATGCTCCCCTCCCAAGGCTCAAGGATCATTTCAGAAGAGGAGGTGGAGAGAGTGTAAGAGCCAGAGGCAGTGGATGAGCACAAGGAAACATCTTCTGGACTCATGTGAGTGCACACTCATTACAACACACAAAACTTGTGTAAGACCAAGCCAGACCAAATCCAGCACAAGATTTAAACCCAGTCAGTCTGGCTCCATCGCCTGAACTAAAAGTAAGTTCATAGTGTGGTTGCATGTAAAAAAACATCTGGGTGCCAAGGAAAAAATCATAGTATTAATACATCTACACAAGAGAGTTCCAGACAGCTTTAAACTGCTTGGAAGGAACAGCTACACATACCATTTGAAAAGGTCTTCAAGGCACACAGGACAGGAAAGGAAGGCCAAGAGTATAGAACACTGGGCCTCCTGTGTGCTTATTTGTGCACAAAGATGAAAGGTGCATTGTTTTGGGTTTTGGTTTTTTTTTTTTTTGAGAGAGAGGGTTTCTCTGTGTAGCACTGGCTGTCCTGGAACTCCCATTGTGGACCAGTCTGGCCTCGAACTCAGAGATCTGCCTGCCCCTGCCTCCAGAGCGCTCTGATTAAAGGTGTATGCCACTACGCCCAGCTAGAAAGGTACATTTTTATTTTCTCTTGGCAGCAGGATTAATAAGGAGGTGATTTAGTTTATGTCCTGTTAAGAACATTGTGATAAGCTGATGGGTTGATGGGGAGGGGCAGCATTTCCCAAACCAGAACTGATAAAGATTTAGTCAAAACAATAATTTACTAAAAGGGTGTGATGGCACACACCTATAATCCCCGCACCTGGTTGGCACAGGAGGATCAGGAGTTTAAGGTCATCCTGTACTTCTTCAGACTTATCACTAATAAAACAAAAAAGGAAATTTAAATGCTGGTGGCCATGTCAGAGAAGCAGCAGGTGGCAATTGAAGTTCTAGGTGTCAGCCCACCAGGAGGCAACCCCCAATGGGTGAATCTCTGTTAGGCAAGGCTCTGAGACCACAGACCCCAGAACATCTTTTGCTTCTGCTGTGCCTTTATATGTGTGCTGCCACTATCGCCTGCCAACAAGAGTTGGCTATGAACACATACTTTCTGCTTGCTCATGTTCTGTTAATATGTAACAAGTTACTTAGCTGTGAATGTATATGGGTTATTGGGGTGCCTTTGTTTTTAATCATGTGAGGGAGATAAAAAAAAAATGTGTTTTTACCTATACTCTGTAGGAATTTACCAGAATGTATGGGGTACATATTAGAATGAACAGCTGTTGTTTAGAAGTACCTTGACCTTGAAGAATCCTTGTGGAAGACAGTGATTGTTTTGCTAAAGGGGCTTTGCAGCCATCCCAAGACTTTGGTCGCAAGACCTGAGGCTCTTGTATTATTGTGTATTGCACACAATTGATTACATAATAAAGGACTAGAGTCATGGGGGCATGGGATGTTCTCCATCAGTAAGACATGTAAATTAAGATTGGGGACCTTGGTATGAGGAAATATTTTGTGTAACAATCAGTAAATACGCCTTTGTACCCTTGTGCTGTTTGGGGTGGGGGTGGGGGGGTTCAGTCCATCAGAGAAGGCTGGAGCTTCCTGCTGTCACATGGGTCTTAAGATTTCATCGTGGAGTACCTTCTTTCTTCAACCAACAATGAAAGATCACAGAAGGAACAGGAAAGAATAGAGAATAAAAAAGGAAACTATCAAAAGAGAGTGTGAGTGTCTTTTTCCCCTTACCCCCTCAGATAAAAAAAGTCTAGTACAGGCCAACTCTCTGGATTTCCCTCTGAGCCCTGTGCGCTGGAGGCTGCCTCCCCCCCCCTCCCGCAGCGATATTTAAAGAAACAGGAAGCTAAAGAGAAACTGCAGCAGAAACACAAGAGACAAGTGCTAGTTCCTTCAGTGCTGAAGGTCAGTGTCAGTCGTAAACTTGACAGACTCTGCAGTCACCTGGGAGATGGGTCCCTGGGCTTGTCTGTGGGCGATTACTTGGTTTCATTAATTGATGTATGAAGATCCATCTTAATTAGAGGCGGCACCATTCCGTGGGCAGGGGTTCTTGAATATAAGTAGAGAAAGGGAGGTGAGCAGCATCCTGTGTTTACTGGTGTTTCTGACTATGGGAGCGATGTGACCAGCTCCTGCAGCCTGGACTTCCACGACCTTGAATTGTGAGCCACAAATAAACTGTTCTTCTTTAAGTCACTTTTGCCAGAGCATTTTATCACAGCAACTAGGAAAAGAAACCAAGGTAACTGCCTCAAAGATGTGCTCTGTCTCCTGCCAGCTGCTTGAATTCCTGCAGAGCATCTGCTGTAGCACACAGTGTCTTTGGGGCTTCTGCTTCATTCACTGGTGCTAGGATTTTGCAGATTAGTAAGCATATGGCTCGACAAAGAGGATGAAGGGTGCTAGTGGGTTATTACTGCTTTTTGTTCATTTGTTTTGTTTTGTTTTTTGGTTTGGTTTTTAGATAGACCTTTAAAGTACACATCACTGTATGTACAGGTTGAAATGTTCACAATACGCCCCAAGGTCAGACATGTTTGTGCATGCCTGGTGGACACACCCGCCCAGTTAGCCCCAGGTCAGGATAGGCATTTCCGGCTCAAGGCGTCTGGTAACCAAGCCGACCGGCCCGGACACATCCGCCTGGCGAACTCCAGGTTAACAGCCATTTCCGGGTCAAGGCGTCTCGCGTGACCGGGATCCGTGATGTCACGTAGCCACGCAGGCGCGCAGCATGGCTACGTCATTACGCCTACCTGGGCACGCCCCGCCTTATAAGGAGCCGCCATGACTGGCCTAACTCTCTTCCTCACACGTGTTTTCTCCCGCGCGGGCACTCACTTCTTTCTGTTCTCCCAATAAACTCTATCAGCGGATTCTGTCGTGTTTCGTGACATTTCCTTGCAAGGGTAACAGCGAAAATAACTAACACAGGTCCTCTTAAATGTTTTCCTCCTGCAACCATTTTTAATTATATGTTTTGTTTGCTGCCTTGTTTGTTTGTTTAGATAAAATCTCCTGTAGCCCAGACTGGCCCAAACTCACTATGTAGCTAAGGACAACCTTGAAATCCCGAGCTTCCTAGTTCTATCTTCTGAGTGCACTACCATGCCCGGCTTTGATGCATATTTTTTGATTTTTATAATTGTCAGTGCTGAGAACACTGTTTCTTGTAAATGAAACTCAAGTCAGAAACTCAAACAGCAGTTTCAAAACTGAGCCGTCATGAGCTAACGAGACAGATGGCTCCGATGGAAAAATGCTTGCCACACAGGCTGCTTACCTGTGTTTGATTCCTAGAACCTAGGTAAAAGTATAAGGGGAGAAACAATGCCATAAAGTTTTCCTCTGACCTCCACATGCATGCACGCGCACACACACAGTTGTTAATAATAATTTTTAAAAAAACTCAGACATTCTAACACAATCCAATCCAAAGGTGTATTAATTTGAGACATGCTGAGGAATGATGGTAGAACAATATTGAAAGAGTTTTCCATAATTAAACTACTATATTTTTATAAAGGCAAAAAACTATCTAGGGGTTGGGAATTTAGCTCAGTGGTAGAGTGCTTGCCTAGCAAGCGCAAGGCCCTGGGTTCGGTCCTCAGCTCCAGGAAAAAAAAAAAAAAAAAAGAGAAAATAACAAAGAATGTCCCCTTCTATGTTAGCATCTGCTGACTGTGTCTGTCACTGGCATGTTTAGAGGAGCTCTGCATGAGTCACATTCTAAGCGGTTTGTGTAGCCTGCGTGTCCACCCTGTCACCCTGCTTCGCCAGCCAGTTCCTGCGCCTCTACAGTAAGCCTGTGCTATTTAAAAAAAAAAAACAAAAAACAACTATCTAAACAAAACAACAAAAATCCAGTATTGCTGGGCAGTGGTGATGCAGGCCTTTAACCCCAGCACTTAGAAGACAGAGGCAGGCAGATCTCTGAATTTAAGCCCAGGCTGGTCTACAGAGCTAGTTCCAGGGCAACACTGAGAAACCCTGTCTTGAAAACCAAAAACAAAACAAAAACCAAAGAAAACAAGCAAAAACCAAAAGCAAAACCAAAAAACCAATATCACAACGTGTAATAGTCTCATATCTGGGCTGAGGTGTTTGAGGCAGAATTCCTTGGTGTCATAGAGCATGATGGCACACACATTGCAAAGTGCGCGAGGTTGTTTAGAACTGTGGTGGTTTAAATGAGAAATCCCCCCCCCTACCCCCCCAGCCCCCAGGCTAGGGTCTTTAAACAGTTTGTCTCTAGCTGGTACTGTTTAGGGAGGTTATGGACCCTTTAGAAGAGATGCCTTGCGGAAGAAGTGTGTCACTGGGGGATGGGCTTTCAGGGTTTGTGGCTTTACCCCATCTTCAGCACATTCTCTCTGCTTCCTGAACATGAGGTCACTACTCCCGCTGCCTTGCCTGCCCACCATGATGGACGGGTCCTCTGGAACAGTTAAACTATAGTAAACTTTCTCCCGTAAGATGCTTTTGGCCATGGCATTTCATCACAGTATCAGAAAAGAAACTAATACCAGACCAAGGCTACAGGAATGTACACAGTTCAACAGGGGCGAGCTCTGCCACACACACCTCTGAGTTATAATGTCTTTGATTCTGAATTAATTTTTGGTCATAGTGTATTCAAAAACTTTTTTCTACTACCATAACTTTTGCGACCACTCCCAACTTCACTAATGTGATCCTCATTACAGGGGCTGTGACCCATTAATTTTAGAAGCTGCGTCATATTCCAGTGTGGCAGCCATGGCACAAGTTCAATAGCAGACTTTTGCAGTTTGGGCTGAACAAGCAAGTGTCTTAGTCCATTTTCTGTTGCTGTGAGAAGAAGCTCAAGATTGGACACTTTATAAAGAAAAGAAAGTTATATGTTCATGGATCTGGAGGTTGGGAGGCTAGGTACCAGCATTCACTTTTCTGGGGTTTCCTGACCACGGACAGAATGTAACCAGTTTCCTCACAGGCCTGTTGCCACATGAAGAGGCCGCTCTTGCCACTGTGCCTTCCTACCTTGATGGACTGGATCATCAAACCATGAGGCAAACCTTTCCTTCCTCATGTCGCTGTTGTCAGGGGTTTCTCGTGCCACGACCACGAGGAAAGTAACTCCTGCGCCCTCTTCCTCTCCTCTTTCATTTCCCACACTGCCTTGCGATGCTCCACTCTCTTCCCACGAGGCCTTCCTTTCTTAGTCACAAGGTAGGCTCTCTAGTTAACCTGAGAAGAGCCAACATTTGTGTTTCTGTTGCTGTGATAAACACCCAGACAACAATCAGCTTAGGGGAGGGCAGGCTGATTTTACTTCCCGATTCCAGGTTACAGTTCATCCTAGCAAAGATGTCAAGACAGGCACTTGAGGCAGCTGGTCACATCACACCCACAGTCAAGAGCAGAGAGAAGAAAACACGTGCATGCTCCGTGCTCATCTGTGTCTGTTCTTATACACTTCGGTACCCAAAAGAAGGGACTGGCACCACCCACTTTCAGGCTGAGCCTTACAACACTTAAAGCAATCAAGACAATCACCCATGGACATGCCCATCGGCCACCCTCATCTAGGCAATCCCTCTTTGAAACTCTCTTCCCAAGTGATTCTAAGTTGTGTCAAGTAGACAGACCATCACAGCTGTGTCAACAGGAGCCACCGTAAATCTTCCATTCTTCAGAAGGTGACAGCCAGGTGACCCCCAGTACACCCATGAAGGCCTGCAATACCTGGCACATGGTTGTTACTCAGAATTTGTTTGCTTTACAAACAAGCTATAAACGAAACACTTGACTTCATGTTAAATATTGGAATAGATACCTAAGAAATGTTATGTTTCTCAAGCAAAGAAAAAAAAATACTACAGAAACCTTATTCTGTCTGGAGGTAGACAAGGAGCCTAGATAGCCTCTGTCCACCCTTCCAATACAGTCATTCTGTTTGCTTCAATATAGTCCACGTGTAGGGAGATAGGATACATTCATCTTGGTTAATTAATTAAACTTCTAAAGAACAAGCTGGTTATGGTGGTGCATGTCTGAAATCCTAGCCCATGGGAGGCAGAAGAAGGAGGGTATTGAGGTGAAAGCCAAACTGGGCTGCCTAGGGAATTCGAGGCCAGCCTGGACTACATAATGGGACACTGCATAACAATTTTTTTGAGAGGGCTGGAGAGATGGCTCAGTGGTTAAGAGCACTAGCTGTTCTTCCAGAGGTACTGAGTTCAATTCCCAGCACCCACATGGTGGCTCACAACCATCTCTAATGAGATCTGGTGCCCTCTTCTGGCCTGCAGGCAAACATACAGGCAGAACACTGTATGCATAATAAATAAATAAATCTTTTAAAAAAATTTTTTTGAAAGAATATTGCATGGCTGTGAACAAAAGTTAAGTTTGGTCAACAGATGAGAAAAACTCAATACAGACTGCTAAATGGATGAGTCTTCCAAATTCAAGACCTACTTTCAATTTAGATAGCATTGCCACCTAGTGGGCAGGAGAAATTATTGTGATTAATGTTATTAAATTATTGTGAATAAATTTATAAACGCTTTTTAAAGATTTTACTTTTTTTTTTTACAGGCATGGTAGTACAGCCCTTTAATCCCAGCATTCAGGAGGCAGAAATAGGCAGTTATGTGTTAGTTTGAGGCCAATCTGTTCTACGTGGCAAATTCTAAGTCCTGGGCTACATAGTGAGGCCTGTCTCAAAACGACAAAAAAGAGGTTTGTGGGAAACCAACTCTGACCTATCGAAGGGTTCTTGGGGGGAGGAGTGAGGAATGAGGAAGTATTAGATAGAAATACAGACGCAGATGGGGAGAAAAACAGAAACACAGGATGGCTTCGGGAGGGCCCTGGGTCAATACCCAGCCGCTGCCCCCCCCCCCACTTTATTCATAATGGGCTTTTATCCATCAGCAAGGGGAGGGGCAAAAGACCTCCTCCTTCCAAGGTCGAGGTCTAAAGTACCAACAAGTGTAGACCCTTCAAAACACCTGATACCCATGCCTTTGGCCAAATCATCCTATTATGCAGCCCTGCTGGGCAAAGCAAGCGCAAGACTTTCTGACCTTGAATAAGGACTTATTAGGGAGCCTCTGTGGGCCCCCACAGAGGTTAAAAAATATTATGTGTGTATGTGTTCACTTCTGTGCATGTGTGAGTACAGGTATACACTAAATCCAGAAAAGGGCATCAGATCTCCTGAAGTAGAGTTCCAGGTGGGTGTGAACCACCTTTTGTGGGTGCTGGGAACTGAGACCCACTGAAAGAGCAGTGTGAGCACTTAACTGCTGAGCTCTCTGTCCCCTCCTGATGGACATTCTGAAACTGAATCCAAACAATGTTTGAAGAATTCTATAGGTTTGCTCTGTATTAGCTTGGGGCTTGGGGTAACAATATAGGAAGTCAGTGGGAATTTCTTTTTTCCTTCCTTTTTTTGGGGGAAAATATTGTCACATTTCTTCCTAAATACATCAGCACACTACATGATAATCTATCAGCGACAGATTTTAAAACTGGCGTTGCATTTTTACTGACTTACTTTGTGTGTATGGGGTGAGGCAGGAATGTGTGTGACATAGCACATGTGTATACCTCAGGGGTCAATTCTTTTCTTCCAGCATGTGGATCCCAGGGATTGAACTCAGGTTGTCAGGTGTGGCAGCAAGTGCCTTTACCAGCTGAGCCATCCTCCTGGTCCTATTGTTTATTAAGGTAATTATGTTTTTAGAATTCTCAGTTCCGTTTTTACCCATCTCTTGTACCATCTGCTACCAACCCCCAAAGTTACCATTTCCTAGTTCTATTATTTTCTAACTTGGCTTCTTAAGAAGGTTTTATTTAGAAACCCTGTCTCGAAAAACCAAAAATAATAATGATAATGATAATAATAATAATTTTTTTTAAAGATTTATTTATTTATTATGTATACAGCATGTATGACTGCAGGCCAGAAGAGGGCACCAGATCTCATTACAGATGGTTGTGAGCCACCATGTGGTTGCTGGGAATTGAACTCAGTACCTTTGGAAGAGCAGTCAGTGCTCTTATCCTCTGAGCCATCTCTCCAGCCCAATAATAATAATTTTAAAGGTTTTCTATATTATTACTTGGGAGGGGGCATGTGTGCACAAGGAGATCAGAGAACAACTTTGTGGAGTAAGTTCTTACTTTGCACCTTTCCATGGCTTGTGGGTTAGGAACTCAGGTCATCAGGTTTCTCAGCAAAGACTTTACCCACAGAGCCATCCATCTCATAGCCTGTGATTTCTCCTTTTGATGATGTTTGCACTTAACCTGGCAGGGAAGATGCCATGATCACGAAGATGGTTTTCCCAGGGTGAGGCTGATCCCCAAGATTTCCCCCAATGCAGGAAACTCGACTACATAATTTGTGGTAGTAGAGGACTGCAATTAATACCCCAAAAGTAAATATGTACAAACATTCATATGCCTTTTTAAATTTTGTTTTGTTTTGTTTTGTTTTGTTTGAGACAGGGTTTCTTTCTCTGTGTAGCCCTGGCCGTCCAGGAACTCGATCTGTAGACCAGGCTGCCCTTGAACTCAGAGATCTGCCTGCCTCTGCCTCCTGAGTGCCGGGATTAAAGGCATGCAGCACCACCATCTGGCTCATATGTCTTTCTTATAAAAGAATTAAAAAATCATATATGAATACTTTTTAGGAGGAGGGATTTTATAACCTGAATTTTTTTTCTCTTTTTTTTCTTCTATTTAAAACTACATCACAGCTGGGTGTAGTAGCACAGGCCTTTAATCCCAGAACCAGAGGGTGGAGTTGGGGTGGGGGTAGGAATTGATTGGATTTCAATCCCTGAGTTTGGACAAGCTCAGAGATTGGCTAGATTTTGTGCTCAGGGGTTGGTTCGTTTTCCTGCTCAGGAATCAGTTGATTTCATGCTCACTTGGTCAGGGGCAGAGTGTGTTTCTCTGCCTCTGGTTCCAGGGCCAAAATGTGTTTCTTTGGTTCTGGTTTCAGAGCCAAAGTGTGTTCCTTTCACTGGCTCTGGTTTTAGGGTCAGGGTATGTTTCTTTGGCTGGCCCATCTCAGCTAGCAGCTTTGAAGTGGTTTTGGATGCAGATTTTGAGGAAACTGTAACAGAGGCATTCTGAGAGGCTGGATCACCTGGACTACTTGTTTTTATTGGTGTCTGGTCCTCATTTTCTGAAAACACATAAACTTTTTTTTTTTTTTTGAGACAGGGTTTCTCTGTGTAGCTTTGGAGCCTGTCCTGGAACTTGCTCTGTAGGCCAGGCCGGCCTCGAACTCACAGAGATCCACCTGCCTCTGCCTCCCAAGTGCTAGGATTAAAGGTGTGTGCCACCACTGCCTGGCCCCGAAAACACATAAACTTTTGTGCATATATATCTGCGTTAATACAAGTATGGAATGTGCAGTGTGCACAAGACAGGTAAAGACGATTTTTTGTTTTATGTTTGAGCAGGTAAACGGCATCTGTTAACTTTATAAGTTTGTTTGGGCTATATAAAACCAAACCTCTATCCATGCCATAGGAAAGAATGGCATGTACTAATAAGTCATGAGGATTCTGTAGCCAACAAGACTTACCATGTCTCATCCAGTCTCAGAGCTGTTCCCACAGGAGAGGGATCAGCATACATGTCACCTGACCTGTAGTCTTTCTTGGTTTCCTTTTTCATGTCTGTAGTCATGGTTTTCAGGAGGTCTCTCCCCCAGTCAAATATAATCTTTATTAATTTTGAAGAAATCCATAGCTTTTTGTTTCCTGTAGAAACAAAGGCATAACCTCACCCCCAACACAACATATTTTCTGACTTCCATTTTGAAGTTAAGACATTTCTAAAATATATAGGTTGGTTTAATTTGGCAGTTTCCCTAATCCAATGTCTCTCAGCAGCTATTGTTCTTTTGCACATTAGCATTTAAAAAATTCAAAGTCAACAGAGCACGATGCAGGATCCAGACACCCTGTGTATTTCCTATCTGTATGTGGCTTATTCTTTTTATATTACTTTATTTTTTTTCTTTAAAGACTTTATTATTTTTAAACTATTTTTTTCTATGACTGTCTATACCCATTTTCTTTTCTTTCTTCAGCACCTAAGCACCTTTTTAAGTGTACTGTACCTTTTTAGAGGTTTTCTGTGTCTGGACTTGGCTTTACTAAGCTCCAGCGGCATTCTCTGACCATGTGAAACAAATGTTAAACTGTTCGGCGGTGGCTAGGCCCTTCACTCCATGCCTTTGACTTATGATGCTGGTGCCTGGCTCTTCCCCTTTGGGTCTGCCTAATGGTCCTAGCAGTATCTAAACATTCTAGCTCTGGGAAGCTGCTGTGTCCCTGCAGTGGCAGGTGTTTCTATCTAGTCTCACATTGCAGAGTAGCACATCAGCTGCTCATAGCAGGTCCTCTTAAACAAGCCATGCCTCTGTACATCACATGCAGTGGACTCTGTAGATACCCCACATTGGGCACCATATATGATTAATCTTTTTCTGACCCGCCATCTAGCTCCCAAATAATGACATGGAGACTTCTTATTAATTACAAAAGTTCGGCCTATAGCTTAGGCTTGTTCCTAACTAGCTCTTATAACTTAAATTAACCCATTTATATTAATCTGTACTCTATCTCGTGGCATTACCTCTCTTTCATCTTGTACCTCCTGTTTCCTCTCCATGTCTCCTGGTGTCTCTGCCTTCTTCTTTTCAGAGTCCTCTCTGTCCCTGGAAGTCCGCCTAACCTCTTCCCAGCTATTGGTCATTCAGCTTTTTTTTTTTTTTTTTTTTGGTTTTTCGAGACAGGGTTTCTCTGTGTAGCTTTGCGCCTTTCCTGGAACTCACTTGGGAGACCAGGCTGGCCTCGAACTCACAGAGATCCGCCTGCCTCTGCCTCCCGAGTGCTGGGATTAAAGGCGTGCGCCACCACCGCCCGGCTTCATTCAGCTTTTTATTTCAGCAATCACAGCAACACCTTTTCATACCATGTACAAATATGCTACAACAAAACTCCTTTTCCCAAATTTTGGCATTTAAACAAAAGCCATCATTCCCTCAGGGACTTAGAAAGCTAGTTCCCCCTTGCTGAAAGGAGTCATTCTCCTCATCTCTAACAAAAGGAGCATATGGCTCTTCCATTAACATATGCCTGTGATGCCTATCAGCATATCATATGAGGTCCATGCTAGCCCCCAGACTCCCTCAGTCCCTACTTACAAGTACTCGTTACACACTTCAAAGCCTCCCACCCCAGCTCACAGACTCCTTTTCTCCTAGTACCCATTCTCTTATAGGTGAAGATTTCCTCCCTTGGTGCTTCTCTCTGCTTTCCCTGAGAGACAGCCTTAGCAGTTTGAAATAAACTTTCCCCCTTTTCACCCACAGAACAGCTGTGTGTGTGTGTGTGTGTGTGTGTGTGTGTGTGTGTGTGTGTGTGTGTATAACTGTAACTCTTGCATTTGTCTGGTGCCAAAACCTGGGGCAGGCAGATAAGAGACCCCCTTGGTCTTAATTGAATCAAACTGTTGATTTTTGCCCTTCTGGTACAGATCACTTGCCCACACTGCCTTCTGCCACCCACGATATGACTCCAGATTTCATCTCTTTTGTGGTTTGGATAAGAATGCCCCCCACAGGCTCATATATTTGAATGCTTAGTTACCAAGGATTGTGGCAGTATTTAAAAGGTTAGGAGGTATGGCCTTGTTGGAGTAGAGGTGACCTTCTTGGAGGAAGTGTGTCACTGGCGTGGGCTTTGAGTTTCCAAAAGACCATTCGAGGCCCAGGGTGGCTCCCTCTTCCTGCCGCCTGCAGATCCTGATGTATGACTTTCAGCCACTTCTGTAGCACCTTGCCTGCCTGCCTGCCACCATGCTCCTGGCCGTGATGATAATGAACTAAACCTTTGAAACTGTAAGCCAGCCCCAATTAAAGCTTTATTTCCTAAGAGTTGCTGTGGTCGTGGTGTCTCTTCACGGCAACAGAATGCTGACTAAGACAGTCTCCTTAGCCACTTTTTTCCCTCCACCTGCTCTGACCATTCATCTCTCCTTGCCCACTCAGTAAGTGTCCTCTTAGTCTCTCTGGCTCCTGCAGCCTGCTATGCTCTCCTGGGTGCCCCCCACATCTCTCTTCTAAGATACTTAACCCTCTCCTTCTATTGGATGCTCCCTCTGGCGGAGTTCCTGTTTTCCACCCTTTTCCCCAGAGCCTTTCCCAGTCCACTTCTTCGGTTGCTTTTTCCTCTGCTTGCGCTAATCACTGCAGGAGTCTCCAGAGCTCCTTACTTTGCCTCTGTTGGACAACTAAAGAAGACACATGGGTGTGCCAGGAGGTTCTCTTGTCCTGCAGGGCCCCCACCATGAGGAAAGGGATGCTGTCCTCTGTGATGTGGGGCATTTCCCTCTGATAAGTCTCCCAGTCCACTTGGGAATGCCCCAGATTGAAATTCTTGTTACCATGACACTTCCCCTTCCTGAAGGGCTCCTGCTGCCCTTTAACTAAGGACATCTTTTCAGCTGGCTCTTCCTCTTTTACTTTCTTGACCATGGGCTCTTCCCACTCAAAACCTAACCCCTCAACTCCACTTCCTTGTCTGCTCAAGTCTCTATCCACCCTCAGACTGAACAATGTCGTTAAGTCTTGCTGCCGCTTCATTTTTACTGCAACACAGCTTGGCCACAATTCCAACTTGACAATCAGGCTCAATGCCCCCCCCCCCCAAAAAAAATGGTACCTTTGACTACCAACTCCTTGTTAATCTTGACAAACACTGCCAGCTGCTGCCGATTGGTCTGAGTCCACCTATGTGTGGGCTTCCTCAGCTCTCCTTTCTCACCCTGCCCTCTGTACCTCATGCTATGTTCACCAGGTTCTCCTGGCAAAAGCCAAATCTCCTCCCACCCCCCAAAGCTAACCAGGACCTGGAGCCCTCTGTTCCCACCCTTTTCAACTCCCGTAGAGAGGATGCAAGCCCTGCCATGGGCATCTCCTCAGCCCACCCCACCAGAGCATCAGTCTCAACCTCACCCTCTTCAACCTCACCCTTCAGCACTCTCAGCCAGCTCCTTCTCCCCATCCTAACTCTACCTCAGCTGCACTCTCCTCATCAACTGCACTCTCCACATCACTTCCCAGGGCTCACACCCGCTGCTGTATTGTGGCCTTTATCCCCTCATGGAAGGAGCAGTCCTAAGGGCCTACTCCACATCCCTTTTTCTATGGCCGATCTCTCCCAGATAGAAAGGCACTTTGGTTCTTTCTTCTGCACACCCTTCTAACTTCACCTAAGAGTTCAGCTGCCTTAACCAAACCTATAAACTCACCTGACAAATACAAGTAAGACAAATAAGGTAAGAGCCTGGATACATGCTACTTTGAGTCAATGGTGTTCTACATTCAGAGCAAACGCCTGCAAATAGAGTTGCTAGGCCAGCAGTTGATGCACTGTGACTACAGAAATGGATCCTTGCACCAGCCAGGTGGCTCCACCAGGCTTTTAACCACGTCACGTGCATCTCACCAGCAATGCACAGGACCTGTTTTTTTTTTCAGCCTCACCAAGAGGGAGTCATTAGGGTTCTGGGGCTATGTAGAAATTGTCACAATCTTTCAGGCCCAAACAAAGTGCATTTATTATTCTTTGCACCAGGGGTGTGAGGACAGTTCAGCTGGGCCAGTGCTCAGGGTTTTACAGGGCTGAAAATGCATTGTAGCCTGTTTCTGGAAGCTTCGCCTGAGGATTTGTTTGTTTGTTTGTTTGTTTCATTTGGTTTGTAAACTCACTGATTTAGGGCTAAGGCTCACAGCAGCTTGCTTCTTCAAGACCAGTAAGAGAATGACTCTGGCCTCTGGAAAGTCCCAGACTGTTGACAGGCATCCTATTGATTAAATCAGGGCCATGAGAATAACCTCCCTGTTGATTAAAAGCAATTTACTGATTAGAGACGTTAATTACATTCATAAAATCTCATGGCTGTTCCTGTATAACCTAATGTAACCTTGGGCACAAGGCCACGGAAAATGTGAACATTTTAGAAGTCTGATTGTCACAGCATGGTGTCAGGAAATTTGTTTTGGTGGTGATATGCTACCTGAGACATGTTTTAATTTGCATATCTCTGACTGAGCAGAGATGATTGTGGTCCTACAAGGTTAAGGACCATTTCTACATCTTTTTCTGTGACATGCCTATTTATTAAAAATTAATTTATTATTGTATGTGTATGTATTCTGTGTATGTGTGTACATTCATGCTTGCCATGGCACATGGGTGGAGGACAACTTTGTGAAGTTGATTCTCTCCTTCTAACTTTACATAGGTTCTGGGGATCAAATTCAGGTCTCCAGGATTAGGAGGTGTGGTAGTTCGAATGTAATTGGCCTCTATAATCTCATAGGGAGTAGCGTTATTAGGAGGTGTGGCTTTGTTGGAGTGGGTACAGCCTTGTTGGAGGAAGTGTGTCACTGTGGGGGCAGGCTTTGAGATTTCCTATGCTCAAGATACTGCCCAGTGTCTCAGTCCATTTCCTGTTGCCTGCAAGATGTAGGGCTCGGGGCTGGAGAGATGGCTCAGCGGTTAAGAGCACTGACTGCTCTTCCAGAGGACACGGGTTCAATTCCCAGCACCCACAACTGGCAGCTGACAACTGTCTGTAACTCCAAGATCTGACACCTTCACATAGACATACATGCAGGCAAAAGCACCAATGCAAATAAAATAAAAATAATAAAAAAAAATTAAAAAAAATGTAGGGCTCTCAGCTACTACTCTAGTATCACATCTGCCTGCACACTGCCATGCTCTCCATCATGATGATAATGGACTGAACCTCTAAAACTGTAAGTGAATCACCCCAACTAAATGTTTTCCTTTAGAAGGGTTGTCGTGGTCATGGTGTCTCTTCACAGGAATAGAAACCCTAACTAAGACAGGAGGCAAATGCCTTCACCCACTGAGCCATCTCACCCATCCTAAAGTGCCGAATTTTGACTTTGGTTCATTTTAATTGGTTTACTTGAGACAGGGTGTCACGTAGCCCAGGCTGGCCTTGAAACCTTGATCCTCCTGCCTCCATCTCCCCAGTGCTGTGATTAGAGGTACACCCCACCGTGTTCAGCCCTTTTGCTCCCTTCCCTTTCTTCTGCCTTTTCCTTCCTTCCTTTGTTTTTGAGAAAGGGTCTTATTCTGTAGCCAAGGTTGGCCTGGAACTTGTAGGAATCCTTCTGCCTCAGCCTGCCAAGTGCTGGGGCTACAGACATGGGCTACCACACACATGTGGCTTTCCTGGTTTTGATTCTTAGAACTGATGAATTCAGTCCTGAACCATATATTGTACTTAGTAACATGTCTCATTTGAAAACTTTTATTTTAAATTGTGTGCATGTGGGCATCTGCACAGAGGTGCAATACTACAGAGGGCAGAGCCATTGGATCCCCTGCAGCTGGAGTTGCAAGTGGTTGTAGGTACCAGATGTAGTTGCTGGGAACTGAATTTGGATCCTCTGTAAGAGCAGTGCACACTAAACGGCTCAGTCAGCCCTCCAGCCTCCGAGTACCAGGACTGTTGTCTACAAATCTTTCCCCTGTTCTTCAGTATTGAGACTCAAACTCAGCCCCCCTCTCTCCTTTCCTCTTCTCTTGCTCTCCTCTCCCTTTGCTTTTTCCTTCCCTCTCTTCCCCCACACCCATTGCTGTTGTAGTATGTAGTTCATCCCTATTCATGCTTTTGATCTCTTCAGCACAGCTCCCGGGAATGCTGGCACTATGCCTACCTTTCCTGCTTTTTAATCTTGTCATTTATTTGTTGGGGACCACGTTATTTGCCCTGGACAATTTTTACACTTTGGCTTTTGACATCATTCCCATGGTGTAGCTCTACAACTTGTCTCTAGTATTTTCTTAGATTGGAAGTAAATATTCAATTTGGATTTAGTTTTGGGGAGTGAGGGTGAAATTCTTCATAGTTACATTTCTCTTTAAGAGACTTCTAGATGAAACCCAAGGTTGTTCTCTGGACTCTACATTCATGCACACATGTGTGAACCTGCAAAACACACACACACACACACACACACACACACACACACTCATGATTTCCAGGTAGAAGTCAGTGAATCTTTGTTTTTACATACAACCTTGGTGATCTTGAAAATGAACCCTGAAATCTGACATTCTCATGTTAGAAGATTAAGAAGCAGCTGGACTCTCCAGATCTCTCACTCGGCAGCTCCACAGACGGCAGCCCTATAGGAATGGTGGCTCTTCTTGGCACTTACCTTTCCTTAACAGTCAGTCACCTGTCAGCCAGATTGGTGGTGCCTCTTGCCTTTAATCCCAGCACTTGGGAGGCAGAGGCAGGAGAATCTCAGTGAGTTCGAGGCCGGCCTGGTCTACAAAGCGAGTTCCAGGATAGCCAGGACTATACAGAGAGACCCTGTTTTGAAAAACCAGAAAACAAAAACAGAACAGTCACCTGTCGCTTTCCCACTTATGAAACATGATTTGAAAACAAGCAATTTATAATGCCAGCACAAACTGGATCATCTCCTGGATATAAAATAATGAAGTTTATTATAAGGGGCCAAAAAAAAAAACCCAGTAAGAATTTAAAGAAGGCAGCTATACTACTATTACTTAGAACTAATTCTAAAGAAATGTGTTGCTTGGCATGGTGGTCCAGGACTCAGGAGGCTGAGTACTGCCTCAAGTTGAAGGTCAGCCTGAGCTACATAGTGAGTACCAGGCCATCTAGACAAGGTACATGAATAGAATACCAGAATTTGGGTAGTAGAGAGAGGAGAGTCAGGAGTTCGAGGCCATCCTAGGCTACATGGGACCCCATCGCAAACACAACAACAAAGAAACATTTCTTTCTGTGAGACAGGGACCTGCACATTCAGCCACTTTCTGGTTTCTGCCAAGAGAATTTAACCAAAATTGTGACCTTTCTCCATACTAAGATCTTTTCAAAAAGATTTAATTTAACATATGCATAATTTTAGCCAAGGCAAACAAAGCCTTGGGCCTCTTATCTTTAATACATATTATTATTTTTATTCATGTATATGTATGTGTCAGTGTGAGTGAATGTCACATGTGTGCAGGTGCTCAGCTGAGGAGGCCAGAAAATAAAATTGGATCTCTTGGAGCTGGAGTTACACGTGCCTGTGTGCAGCTCAACATTGGTGCTGGGAACCCCTGTGCCCCGGAAGAGCAGCAAGCACTCTTAACTTCTGACCCATCTCTCTAGTCGGTTGGGCCTCTTTTGCGACAAAGTTCAAACCACAGATCTGTGCTTCAAAGCAGGTGTTCATGACAAAGGTAAAATCAGAAGATCTGACATGTAAAAGCTCAGCTCCCTTAAGTCAACAAGCAATTGAAGGGCATCAGCTGGGTCAGTCTCATCCCACAGGAAAGAACCAGGACCAGCAAGGAAAGCAGCAGGGGCAGAGTAGACCAGACTTGGGTTTCTCTGCTTGTTCTGCAGATATAAATTTAGTTAGTCATGTGGTATCACAATAATCCCAGCATCTGGGAGGCTGAGGAAGGAGGCTAGGAGTTCAAGGCCAGCCTGGGCTTCATAGTGAGACCTGATCTTAAAAAACAAAACAAAACAGAACAAACAATAGCTGGGCGTCGGCGCACGCCTTTAATCCCAGCACTCGGGAAGCAGAGGCAGGTGGATCTCTGTGAGTTCGAGGCCAGCCTGGTCTACAGAGCAAGATCCAGGACAGGCACCAAAACTACACAGAGAAACCCTGTCTCAAACAACAACAACAACAACAACAAAAAGCAGAACAAACAAACAAAGCCCCACAAAAATAAGTCAGGCTCATCCCAGTATTCAGAAGGTTGAAGCAGGAGGAGTTTGAGGCCAGCCTGTGCTCTTATAATACTCCTATCTGAGCTTTCCGAGTTTTGGGATTACAGATGGGTGCTGCCACAGCTGGATGCTGTAATTCATTTTCTTATTTTTAAGATTTATCTTTATTTTTAATTATGTGTATGTGCATTAAATTCAGGTGCCCTTAGAGGCTAGAGGTGTCAGATTCACTTGGAAATGGAGTTACAGGCAATTGTGAGCTACCCAATGTGGGTGCTGGGAATTAAACTCAGGTCCTCTGCTAGAGTAGTGCATGCTCTTAACCCCTGAGCCATCTCTCCAGACCTAAGCATTTTTCTTTCTTTGCTTTTTGATATAGGGTCTTTCTTTCTTTCTTTTCTTTTTAAGGCAAGGTTACTCTGTATATCCCTAGCTGTCCTGGATCTCAATATGTAGATCAGGCTGAATTCTAACTTACAGATCCACCTGCCTCTGAGTCCCAGATGCTTAGATCAAAGGTGTGCACCACCATGCCCAGCTCCTAATTTTCTTTCTTAAGTGATGTTAGATACTGTCATAGTTAGGGTTTCAATTACTGTCAAGAGACACCATTACCATGGCAACTCTTCATGCAGGCAGACATGGTGCTGGAGAAAGAGCTTAGAGTTCTACAGCTTGAACCACAGGCAACAGGAAGTGAACTGAGACACTGGACGTGGCTTGAGCATATATGAGTCCTTAAAGCCCACCCGCACAGTGACACACTTCCTCCAACAAAGCCACACCTCCTAATAGCGCCACTCCCTGAGTTTATGGGAGCCAATTCCATTCAAACCACCACAGATACTATTTCATATGCTTAAAAGACACTCACACTTTATTAATTTTTTGAGATTTTATTTTTTTATTTCATACATCTGGGTGATTGACCTTCATGTGTGTCTGTCCATGAAGCGGTGCAAACTCAGCACCACCTGAGTTTGATTCCTGAGATCACAGAGCAGAAAAAGGCCAGAAGAGGGCGTCAGTCGTCTGTCCTGGAGCTGGAGTGACAGACAGTTGTGAGCTGCCATGTGGGTGCTGGGAATAGAACCTATGTCCTATGGAAGTGTTCTTAACCCTTGATTCATCTCTCAGTCACCATCTGCATCTTAAAGACTATATTAATACTCTGTTCATTTTCATTTTGGAGAGAAAATGAAAACGAAGTGATCAACAAACTTGTACAAGAAAATACAAGTAGATCCTTTTTTGGTTCATAAGCGTGATGACTGTGAATTCTCGCCAATGCGTGATGTGTG